>BGPR01015745.1:0-36081 GCA_013235015.1 Araneus ventricosus | reverse complement strand
GTGTTCGAAGAGTGACAGATTTGTATTGCTCCCGATAAATTAATTAAACGAAGAATTTTGCGCTCCTTTTGTCCTTAGAGTTTCTGTGGACATGAAAAATTCTTTTTTTGAAATAATTTATTCACTGCAACTTGGCTAATTCAAAGTTAACGATACCACAATAAAATCTCGATTTTTCCAAAATTTTGAATTATTGAAAAACCGGGTCTAGAAATGAGTACAGCGAGAGAAACGACAATTTTTACACTAAAAATATCAGTAAATATTTATTTTAATATTGAACAGTTTTAATAAATAATGCATGATTAATAAATAAAGTAATTATAGTTATAATTTTAAAGAAAATGGAATAATTTAAGGAATAATTTCAATAAATAAGTAGTTTCAATAAAGAAACTGTATACAGTACTCTGAATACAGAAAATGTAAAATAAAACCTCAAAATAAACAGTACAGTTCACATCTAACATCTTTAAAGTTTTTAAAAATGGGAGAAATATTCTTTGCTTTTTTTTATTGAATACATCAACATTGATTGATTGATCAAAAGAAAACATTATTCACTTACGATCAATTAGAAACCAGGTACAGGTGTTTTCAAACAATTCAGAAATACTAATAAATTTATACAATCCATAGTTTTTATTTCAAATTAACAAAAATAAATTCAAATTATAGGTGATATTTTAATATTATGATAATAGAAAACTTAAGGGACAATGGAAAAATTCAAATTACCTACGAACTCAAATTAAAAATATTCGAATTATGCAACTTCCAGTGTATATCAATACAAATCAAAAACAGATTCCAGACCGAAAACGATCACAATTCATCTGTTATATAAATCACAAATTACATGAATAAGCCTTTCATAAGAACTCCTCCGAAACCAGGGCCGGATTACTAAATAGGCAAATTAGGCAACTGCCTATGGGCCCCACAACTTTTGGGGGCCATGATAATTTTATGTGGTATTTTCAGGGTAATATAATTTTTGGCTTTCGTTTGATTTGCAAGGCCCATGTACTTAAACATATTGAAATTCAGTATTGATTAAATTTCGGAACATTATTCTTCGAATTTCTTGTTCATGTTTTCAGATTTGCTTAGAGATCATTGATCCAGTTTTTTTTCGCAATTGGCTGCCTAATTAACAAGTTAACAGCTCTTGAAATCTTTGTATTAGAATATTAAAATTCTGTCAAAAATGTTTAATAATTTTTTTAAATCTTAAGTTTTTGTTTAAAATTACTTTTAATTTCAATTTTTTTACACGATTTAAATTTTTTGTAATAAAAGCAGCTCTCTCGATAGTGAAACGTAATTTAAATGCTTTGCTACTTTAGTTTATCATAATATGTATTACTTAGAAACCTGCATGTGTAGAGATTAAATTAAAACCAATAAAAAATATCTGTTTTTGTAAATTTAAGTGGGTAAATGTAACTGACATTGCCTAAGGGCCCCCGCAGGACTTAATCCGGCCCTGTCCGAAACGGCATAAGTCATTCTATTTTCAACTTTCAAAAATATTCATTTCTAAAGATGTGTAATTAAAAAAAGGGAAAGGATAATAATAAACTCTTTAAAAAATCATTATTTAAGTGATTTCAAAATAGCGACACAAATTTAGCAAAAGTCTAAAAATATTGTATATAGCCAAGTCCTGATATAAATTCGCATTAACAGGATTACTGAAATGAATTACAATTAATAGAGAACAAGTCTGAATCTATTCTGGGCGAAGCCGGGTAATAAAGAGAGTATATTATAAAACTGAGGGTACTTCCTCATAAGGATGTCAATTATAACGTATGCCTATTCACAACCAAAAGTTTTTTATTGGCATGATTGGCAATTCACAGGTAATGATTTCATCACCACATGGTTTGTCGTTTTTTTTTAAATTTTCAGTTCTGTTTTCCAACAATAATTTTAAAAACCATTTCGTCATGTTAAAACTTTAAAAAATGTCAATTCATTGAATTGAATATCTGAAAAAGACAAAACAGCAATAATAGAAGCAATTTATTTGAGCTGCGCAAGTGGAAAAATTGCGAAATACAAAGATATAAATACGAAATAAGGGAAGATTTAATTGTGAAAGAGTTAAAGATACAAAAAATACAAAAATAATAACAAAAAACGAGGAGGAATAATAATCTGGTAGATGACGTCATCAGGGACCTTAATCCATGTAGAATCAAAACTAGAATAGGTTTTCTGTAGAGGAAAAAGGAGAAAGAGGAAAATTCATATTAAATTTAGATCTTAAAGTCGTTTTCCTCTACAGAAAATCTATTCCGGTTTCGAATCTGCATGGATGAAGGTCTCTGATGACGTCATCCACCAGATTCTTATTCTAGATAATTATTTTTGTATTTCTTTTTTGTATCTTTAACTCCTTCACATTTAAATCTTCCCTTATTTCGTATTTGTATCAATTCATTGAAGTTAGTTTGGTTACAGTGTTATCTTCTTCTTCTCTCCATTTCCACATTTTTTTAAACAGCATTAGTGTTTATATATCAACATGAAAGAAATACAGAGAGAGGCCTTTTCATGAACAATAAAGACTACTTTTTTAAAATTTATTTTAAAACTATTTTTTTTCATTTATTTTTGGGAATTATGCTATGTATTCAATTCTGCTTGAATTAATAAATATTTTTTTAAAAAATGTTACCTAGTTTTTAAAATTTGTTTGCTGTTTCAAGTAGATACTAATACGTTTAAAACATTCCAGAACTTTTTAAATATTTTTTAAATGTAAATTTATCATGCCATTCACTCAGTACAAGGGAAGAGTATCATGTGAACGATTATTCAGAACAAGTTTCTTCCAGTTCAGATACGCTCCGAGTATACGCTCCTACGCAAGTGCAAATTTGCTCCGGACTTTATGCATTCAAAACTTCCTGAAGAGAGGAAGGCCAATTCGTTGGTACTTCATCAGAATGAGGTGCCTGCTCACAGGTCTCTCTTCGTCTAATTACCTGTGAAATCATCACATTCCGACACATTCATAACCAGCTTATTCTCCTGATCTTGCACCATGTGACTTTTTCCTCTGATGAAGAATTTGCTTAAGGGGCAACGATTCTCAAGTTCCGAAGAAATATAGCGAAGGTATCAAAATCAGGCTTGCAACACGCATTTACATCTTTTTATAAACGATTGAAAAAATGCATATTTGCGTAGGAAAGTTACTTTGAAGTAAATACAAAATTAACAGCTTCTGTCTGTATTTATTCTCCCATATAAGTTAACCCCCGAGACTTTTTGAACGTATAGTAGTATATTAAATATTTTACATATTTGTTTTAAATCGTTAAATGCGTATTCGAATGCACCATTTTATTGGAGTCAATTCACTTAAAGTGACAGTCACATTGTTTTAAAGTAATAGCGCATTGTTTTAAAGTAATAAGGCAACTGAAAATTCATTTTAAGTTGCATTTTAAAGTAATGTTAATTATCTTGCATGAAGCCTGATAGGTTCTAAATTTCCGTGGCGCATTTAATGTATGGCGTGAGCAGGAACTAACTCCATTCGTACTAGATTTTCAGTAAACATACTTACCGTGTAAATATAGGCATAAGTATGTATTATAAACTATAAAATACTCTAAAGAGTTAGCATTAGTTTGAATAATAAATAAAATAGGGTGTCAAAACATTTTCAGTTTCCCTACTAAATTTAAGAGCAAGTCTTTTTTGCACGATTTTATTTAATTTAAGTTGTTTCATGTTTATAAAGATCAAATTATGCGAAAGATTTTCACTCGTTTCTTGTTGGGTCCGAGGGCATTACAATGTTTTAACATTTTAGAATTTAATCATCAATCATTTTCTTGATTTTAATTAAGTTTCTATTCGGTACGATATGGTAGTGAATCAGAAAGAAAATGATTATAAGATTTCATAATAATTATAATAATTAATTATGAAATATTTTAACAATTAAATTCAAAAATTAATAAAAATTTATTTTAAAAAATAAACCACACTTTTATTAGTGTATTTCAAAGGAGGAAATAACTTTTTAATCAAAAATTATTAAAAAATTTTTTAAATTTTACAAATAAAAACTTAAAAGTACGAGGCACTGAAAACAATACGATAAGCAAGCTATGCTAGAATGAATATTATAAGAAAGAAAGCTTCTAAATATTCATTAAAAGATTAAATACATTAAGAAAGTTATTGTAATTCCAATTTACTTAGAGTTTTTCTATCAGCGCCTCGCACATTTACTTTATCATTTTGACACTCAGATTTTTGTCAAAAAAATTATTTCCGACTTTAAGGTACATTAATAAAAGAGTATTTTTAAAAACATTTTTTATTATTATTCATGAATATATCTGATACGTTAATTGACTGTCACACACATCTGACAAGAAAACTTAAGTTATAAAATAAAACACAATTACATAAATGCTTTTAGTTTCCCCAGACTAGTTATTTAATAAAAAATAAATATAATAAGGAAAGTTACCTGCTCTAGTTAGTAATGTAGATTAATATTCTAATGGAATATTAATCTAAATTACCAGCCGCACTGGACGAGGAAAGTGCTTTACTAAAGTAAAAATCGTTTGCCTCGTGACTTAATGCGATGTGTAAATCAAGCTCGAATGCTGCATGGAGCGTAGGTAAAAAGAGATGCAGCTCCATTGTTCATAGCCCTAGCTGTTGCGTAATAAATGGCTCGTAATTAGTTAGACTTTTATTTATTTTTATTCTGTAGTTATGCTTTCTGTTTTTATCTATACTATAAATTCTGAAGATGCTTAGTTTCGTTTGTTATTAACTAGAAAAGCTAATTTTATTCTATTTAGTTTATTATGGTTTCCATATTAGTGATAGGTTATAGAACTAAATAGGACTTCAAATGCTCTTAGCCTGACAGATATTTAGAAAAGCAACGACAATTGTAAAATAATAATTATGATCATTTATTTTTAACCTTCGGTCGGGCGCAATACAAATCCAGACACATTCGGCAGTTAAATTTTTGCTTAGGCTTAAGGAAAAGCTTATCAAACTGAACTATTCAGTCATACAAAGCTATATTTGCGTTTTAAATAGCTTTTCAGTATTTTCTTGGAATTTAAATTAACAAAATGTCCAAGAATTCAGGAGGAAGTTGACATTAGTTTTCCCGTGAGGTTCCTTAGCAATGACAACTGTTGTCGTTAAGAGCCTGAAATAATTTGACATTATTGGAACAAAATATTGGAAATAACGATCAATATCATTGAATAAGGACCGGGATATATGTATACGAACTTTCGCAGGTATGTAAATCGAAATATTGAGAAAAATTTGGGAAATCAAAAATACAAACGTAATCGGAGGCAACTCATCTATCAGATTAACGTGCCCCTCACGCACATCAAAAGAGCCCTACAGTAAAAAACACAGATTTACTTTTTCATTTTGACACTCAGATTTTTGTCAAAAAAATTATTTCCGACTTTAAGGTACATTAATAAAAGAGTATTTTTAAAAACATTTTTTATTATTATTCATGAATATATCTGATACGTTAATTGCCTGTCACACACATCTGACAAGGATACTTAAGTTATAAAATAAAACGCAATTACATAAATGCTTTTAGTTTCCACAGACTAGTTATTTAATAAAAAATAAATATAATAAGGAAAGTTACCTGCTCTAGTTAGTAATGTAGATTAATATTCTAATGGAATATTAATCTAAATTACCAGCCGCACTGGACGAGAAAAGTGCTTTACTAAAGTAAAAATCGTTTGCCTCGTGACTTAATGCAATGTGTAAATCAAGCTCGAATGCTGCATGGAGCGTAGGTTTTTACCTACCAGCAAAGAATATTTAGAAACGGCAGTTACAGAAATTTAAAGATTCCTAAAAGCGTTTATAATAACCGGGTTGCAAATAAATTTACTAAAGATGGTTTTTAGACACACTTTTTATTAGTATACAAAAAAGTCATGGAATTTCTTTCCTAAAAAGTCCTTTTGCGCACCAATAAAAGTGCAATTTAAAAAATAATTCTTTGATTTGTATTACTTTTATCTCTTGCGTTAGGGATGAAAAAGTGAATCAGAAAGCAAGAAACTTCTCAAGAAAGGAACCATAAAGATGTTCTAGGTCATGAAATCTGAATGACCGGATCGCTTCAGAAAATAATACGGGTACCGAGATCTGAGTAAAGTAATTTCCATAACGAGCAAACCATGTTCAGACCTCTCCCTAAGGATATCAGACATCGACGACGGAACCTTTTACCAGCTTCTCCACCAGTAGCGTACTTTCAAAGAAAGCAAAAGCCTACATATTGAATGGAAAAACTTCTCATTCACGTCCTCATGTTTCCCCACCCTCCCGGAAAACTGTCAGGCCCGGTGCACACTAGCCGATTTGTGTCGTTGAAGTTATAAAAATAACAATAGCACCCCACGTGCCTCCCGTCACGACTCAGGGGGGTTACTATTGTTATTTTTATAGCTTCAACGACACGAATCGAGTAGTGTGCACCGGGCCCAAGGGTTGGTTCTCACATGTGATTTGGAATCTGACAAGTCATTTGCGGTAAAAACGTCGTAGAAGCAATAGCCCAGATAGCAATTTTAGTTTGCAGCACATTTGCAGCAAACTTGCACAGCAAATCTGCAATCTTACAGCAAATTTGACACGACAAGACTGCAAGTGTGAAACAAGTTTGCAGCAAGTTAACGCAAGCTTCGGAGTCACCATGCGACGAACTTGCCGCAAGCTTGCATTGCAAACTCATTCCAAATTATAGCAAAAGCAGAGTACGAACACAACCCGGGATAGAATTCGCGACCTACAGCTTGGTAGCCTGACGTCTATACCACTCGGCTAGTTCGACTACGGGAGGAGAAGATAGATTTTGCTAATACATCGTTCGATTCGATTCGTATACGATTTATTTTAAAATATTTTCTTAATTTCATTAATTTTTTGAGTTGAGAATATAATTTGAAGTCAAAGAGAGAGCGATTTTCGCTAATAACTACGTTTTGCTAGTAGAATAAATTATGAAATTAGAGTTCAAAAGTAATTACTTTAAAATGGGACAAAATGTATAAGTTATTATTTTTCAACAAACATTGACTGTTTTTTCGGTTTAATTTTGTTTATAAATGTTAAAATTTCAACATTAAGAAAAAGGCGATATAATTTTCTTTAAAGTAAAAACTTTTAGTAAAAAGATGAAAAATGTTTCAAATTTTTTTTTATAAAGAAAGTTAGTTTTTTTACAAATTATCATTGATTTATTGAATTAATAAAAAGAAGGACGTTCTAGGAGATGCTATTAAAACTCGGATGTTTTTTTTAAACCAGGGACAAAGATAATTCTTTGTGCTATCTTTGCATCAAGCTTGTTTTGCAAATTTGCAACAAATTTGCATTGCAAAGGAGGTGGCGCTATTTGTCACGATGAACTTGCAGCAGACTTGTAATGCAAGGAAGGTGGCGCTAGTTGTCACGGTGAATTTGATACAAGTTCGCTTCAAATTTGACGCGTCAAATTTGCTATGACAAGTTAATATCAAGTCAAAATCAAACTTGCTGCAAACTTACGTGCTGTCTGTTAAACGACTTGAAGAACAGTGACAACAGCTAGGCGGTCCACACGGATCTCCTGGAGAGAGTGTCGTTTCTCAGACAGACTTTCCCTTCGAGGCGAAAACGTGCCGGACAATCGACTCTCTCTGTGGGAGGTCCGTGTGGACCACCTAGCTTTTCTCAATGCATTTCAAGACGTTTATGGCTTCTATCGCAAATGATTTATCCGAAAATACGTGTACCAGCCTAAAGATAACACTAGACCTACCGTACCATCCGAGTATACTGCATGACAGGATCTCAGCGTGTACTGTATAACCGACAGGAGAAAAACCCTGGACATCAGACATGCCTGTGTCGGGCTTTCTGGAAACGGGATATTCCACTGCATTTTGGGGGTGAAGGCGGAGATAGAACTGACGGAAGTCTCGTTCCTCTTTGTACTACGGTCGAAAACGAATTCTCGTCTTACAAAGTGCGCTTAGTTCGCCAAATGTTGTGGTTAATTTCATACCCGTTTACCTCCTTTCTTCGACTCGTCTACTTGTGGCAACCCTGTCCGGTGTTTCCCTCCGGGCGATAGGGCAGTAAGAATACGGGTACTTTAGTCAGCAACAATATGGATATCATCGGTCCATGGGTCAACCCCTCCTGAAGGAGGTACGTCCTATCGCCGAAAATGTGGCACACACAACCACACCACCATTATTGTACCATCCAGAGAAGAGAGAACACGCTTAATTCTCCTGCAACTTCTCAACCCCATGTTTGAGGTGCTTTCCGGAGGGATATCTCAAGTTGGGAACCATAAAAGATACACCCCATCTTGCCTAATAATTCGGATTACTGAATGAGCAGATCGACGCGATAAAATCAAATAAACTTTAGACACTTTCAAAATGGCCATCACTGGCCCAGCACCAACCCCGACCGTAGGAGTTAAGTCTCATCGTCGGAGATATAGCCAACACAATCACACTACCATTTCTGTACCCTCTAGGAAAGCGAGAACCCGCTTAGTTATCAGGCGACTTCTTATCCTCGTACTTGACGTGTCACCACGACAGGGATATCTCAAGTAGGAAAGGAAAATATGAAAATAATATTAGAGAGAAAAAGAAGTAAATTAAAAGTTTATCATTATCTCAAGTAGGAAAGGAAAATGTGAAAATAATATTAGAGAGTAAAAGAAGTAAATTAAAAGTTATTCATTGTTTCGTTCTTCAGGCTTATTCATGGGAGTAAGAGACGAACAAAAAAAGTAAAGAAGTATGGGCTCTTGTTTAAATTGTAGCCTCATAGGAACACAATTTGTCAGCACGGTTTGTTCATGCATAAAAGTAATTTTCTGATTTCCAGAAAGCTAGCTAGGTGAAAACTAAAGATTAACAGACTTAATACAAACCGCTGACTCTTGAAGTGTGATGGAACATCTTTCTTCTTTTGAGAGAAAAAAAATTGTCAGTCAAACAATTAAGTTCCATTTTAATTCATCGTCTTTTCGTTTTAAGGAACCTGCCTTTAAGCATCGTTACAGTTTATGTGAGAAGAAACTTTGGAGTCTTTTCTGGAAGCAGTCGTAATTAAAGCGACTGTCATTTTTTAATTCACTTTTTATCAGGGTTTTTTTTGAAATTCAAAATATGACTTTATTAGAAAAAATACCTTTTCTAATTCCTTATAAAGTGGTTATTATTTTTTTTTATTTAAGAAAATAAAGCAAAGAACCACGAAGTATTGATTGTGAAGAATTAAAGTTTGAAACTGTTAAAATAAAGAATTTTCTGTCTTGAAATATATAAAGGTCGGTGTACTACATTGCCTCAGGTAATACAGAAATGAAGTAAATTGTATCGATTGAAGCAAAACGATTCTTAATATTTGGTCTCTTAAATAAAAATATGCCTTTAGCTGTTTAATCCACCAAAAACGTTTGATAGCGGAGCTTGTTAAAGTTGCAGATAACTTAATTATCATTTTTTATCAAATAAAAATGTCTTTCTGTTTAAAATTGCTCAAAAATTGTGCGCAAACTTCATAGTATTGGTTTTGTAATCAAATGGGTTTCAAATCATAGATGTATTGTATTGGCAGTCTGTAAACAGAGATTTTGGTATTTAATCTGGCAAAAACTACTTACAAACATCAATAAACTAAAGATGAAGTTAACATCGAAAACTAAGAGTATTATAATTTGCTAACAAACAATTATTTAAAAAATACCTAATCAGTTAACTTATGCAATTATGTACAAACTACTCAAAAAGGGTAATTTTCCATCATCAAATATCTGGCCTATTCAGAGATATATGCTATTGGAGTCAGTTATCATGTTATTGGAATCAGTTATCATGTTATTGGAGTCAGTGATCACGTTATTGGAGTCAATTATCATGTTATTGGAGTCAGTTATCATGTTATTGGAATCAGTGATCACGTTATTGGAGTCAGTTATCATGTTATTGGAGTCAGTTACCATGTTATTGGAGTCAGTTATCATATTATTGGAGTCAGTTAATGGCTGAAGAGCTAAAACTGGACAAACTTCGTCAATCACTTGGTTAAATGTAACAGTAGAAATTTTACTTCCACGGTCCAAAAATTAATATATGTATTTTTAAAAATATTCAAGATTAATGGATAAAATAATATATATATATAAATCAAGTAGCCTTGTTTGAATCTGGAAGTGACTGTTTGCTAATATGGAATCATAAATATTTCCTAAGGATTTTTCTTTATTTTATATTAAAAAAATAAAACTTGCAGTACTTAAGAGATAAGCAATTTTTATGAAAGAAATGCTGCATTGTAAAGAAGAATATTAAAATAAAGCAATTAACTGAAATTCCTATAACTTTTCTCATATCTATAAGGCGCAACTTCGTAGTGAAGAACGGTTGACGGAGAATTCAAAATGTTCTCAAAAAGCCCTATAGTAGGCCAAATCCCGCTTAAAATTAAATTGCTTTATATTTTAAATTACATTTATATCATTCCGTGAATATAACTTACTTTATATTTTAAATTACATTTTATTTTATTATTTTATATTTTAAATTACGTTTTATTTTATTATTTTATACTTTAAATTACGTTTTATTTTATTATTTTATATTTTAAATTACCTTTATAATATTAGTAAACTTACTTTACTTAATTGATATTGCAATTGCATGTAAATGTGTACCATATGTTTAGACAAAAATTATTTCAAAATTTATGTCACATCTTCGGGCAGAGGGAGTATTTGGCATTCTAACTGCAGCTCCTGTTAGGTTCCAACTTGTTATTTAAAAAGTCGCGTAGTGAAAAGTGGCCACTAATATAACAAAAATGCATGCCCATTGGACTTCTTCCTATGGACTCTTCATTATCAATATACAGGGTGTCCAAACTTATCGTGGTCCAATAGCTAATTTCTAAACCGTTTAGAAATAGACATATAGTTCCAACTGGAAAAATTCTTTAAATGAAAGGAAGAATTATAATATATGTTTTTTGAGTGAGTAAATATATTCATGAAAAAGTTACGAATTCAAACTTTCGATCCCCCGGTCCTATCAATCATATTTAATAAAATATTTTTGACACTCTAATATTTTAAACAAAAAAAGTTCCACTTTTTTGCGACTAAAATTGACCGAGTTATGGAGCTTTGAATATCTCCGATTTAGACCATTTTACACCATTTCAATAGCCGTCTTGAAGACGATCCACCAATCAATGCACAGCACTTGCTTGACGAGGCCGCTGATTGGATAAAAATCATGAAATTCGAAGCTCCAGAACTCGCTCCGTTTTAGTCGCAGAAGAGTGGGACTTTTTTTGTTTAAAATGTTAGAATGTCAAAAATATTTTACTAAATATGGTTGATAGGACCGGGGGACCGTATAAAAAGTTAAAATTCGTATTTTTTTCAGAGATATATTTAGTGACTCATAAAACATAAATTATAATTCTTCCCTTCATTTAAAGCATTTTTCCAATTGAGATGTATGTCTATCTCTAACGGTTTAGAAATCAGCTATTGGAACACGATAAGTGTGACACCTTGTATATACATTATTTCGAAAATATCAAAATCATTACGAAATATTGCTAATGTTTATTTTATGATCGAAATAATTTCGAATGAATCAACCTTGGAAATAAAGTCTCAAAGTAAATTGAATCATACAGAATGGTTTATATTTTTTTCAAGCATGATAATTCACCTTCAAAGCTCAAAGCTGCTTGATAGTCTTTTTCTTCATCTTCATTCATCTCTTCAATTAACGAGATTGATGATAAGAAATTTTCGGTATCTAGCTTCTCTTACATAAACTTAGTAATTAGAGTTGTTTCATGATAAATTAAAGTTTTCCTCTTCCACAGATTAAATCAAATTAAATATAAACTTAATTAGTTGATGATTAATTTCGGAGATCGATATAGAATTGTTTTGGAATTTGTTTGCTTTCAATGATCATCAAAGGATTGTAATTCTGATTAAAAGTTTTGATGTAATAAACCTCTTTGCATCTCTGTTAATTAATTGCCAACAGAAAACGAATTACCTACAATTTTATTTTCAAAAATCTTTGAATTAAGTACATAGAACAACTGTGAGATTAAAGATCTATCAAGAAATAATCTTCATGTTGTAATAAATAAGACAGTATTTTTGTAACCTCAATGCAGAGTCCAATTTTACAAAAAAAATGTTGATTTTCCTTCGGAAATAACCATTATAATCAAAGCATGCACATTAAAATTTTGCAGCAAATCATTTATGCATCCAATGTGCTGGTTAAAGTTTTCAAGTTTTCTAGTATTATGTGATTTACATGTATGATAGTAAAACTTTTGGTTTGTCTACTTGGTGGTTTAGATTTTTGGGACAATTTTGACTAATTAACATTTACATTCTATGGTCCACATCCTTTTCAAAAATTAATGAGAAATTAGAAGAAAAAAATTATTATGTGATCTTCGTGAATGATGTGATCCTGAAACATTTTTTTTCTTTTTTTTCCACGGTTTAATTTTTTGGGCTTGTTTGTGACTTTTGTTCCTGTTAATTTCACTGGACCAAATGCAATTTACAAAACTAATACGAGAAACTTTCTAAAATCAAATTTTTACTAACTTATGTTTCATCAACATAAGTTTATGAATTGATACTTTTCATTTATCTATAAGTTTCAAATCCTTTCTCCTAACTTCAGAGGCATTAATGACCACTAAATGAAAAATACACATGTTAGCTTAGCAGCTTCAAATACATTTTTAAAACAAATTTAATCGAAACAATTTTTAAAAACAAAATTTTATTAGTGTACTAAAAAGCAGAATGTTTTTTATTTAATTATTGTCTGCATTTTAGTCTTTAATTTATAATTCGTAATCTTAAATATTTCGAAATCCTGAAATATGTTTTTATACTCCTAAAAAGATAGCGTCCCTCTTGAAAAATAAAAATCTAATTAAATTAATCAATAAAGTGATAAAATGTTCTGATGATATTAAAATAGTGTATCATCATTACGAGCACACAATTGTACAAAATTTCAAAACTCTAGCACATCAGAAATTGAGTAAAAAATATCAATTATAAAATTCCAACTTTTCAAAAGTGAAACGAGTACAACTAAATAAAAGAGTAAAAAATGCTATTCATTGAGTTCTGAATTACACTGCGCTGCAAAACAAAATTAAAATTTCGAGCCCTGATACCATTCCTTCTGATTCTTATGTAAAATGACCTCCTAAATCCAAATATGACACCCATTTTGCCCCATCACCCACCGTTTTCTCGGGACGCCCCCCCCTCCCCCATTTGTAACACTATTTGGTAATTTTATGCCCATGAATTTGATTTGGAGGGAGGTAATCATTATTTTAACCATTAAATGTCTTCTGAGGGGCTAAAGAGGTGAAAAGTTCTAAAATATGAACATTTGTAGCAAGGGGGGAGATTTGGGTGGGGATTTGTCTCCTTAAATTATAAAAAAAAATCAATAAAAATTACCGGTTTTTCTGGTTTGTTTTCGCAATTTTTTCACTTATTTTCTACATATTCCAGCTTCCAGCGCCCCTTTTCCTCACCCAAACACCCCATATAATAAAAATATACCCCCAATAAAAATAAACACCCCATATAATAATAAATAATAATAGATAATATAATATAAATGCAATAAATGTAATTTATAATATAGTACCTTCATCTGGTGCTTGCTTTCTTCTTGTACCATGAAGTAGAAATTTTTCGTATCAATAACAACCAGTATTCTGCCAATATGATCGCATTTTTGAATGCAAGCCATGCTCGTTTTTCTTTGTGATTCAGGTGTTTCATAAGAGTTGAATCTTTAAAAAGTTGTCTAATCTGGGGGCCCACGAAAATTCCTTCCTTGATTTCAGCCTCACTAAGACGAGGAAATTGAGTTTTCAAAAAGTTGAAACCATCACCTGTCTTATTCACTGCTTTCACAAACTGTTTGATCAATCCGAGTTTGATGTGCAAAAGCGACAACGTTGTACAATGAATCTTCCAAATTTTTTTTATATATTAATTTTATTTATTATATATTACATTTTTATTTTTAAATTTAAGTGTTGAAATAATCCTTTCCCCTCCTCCAAATCAAATTCATAGCCAAAAAATTACAGAACAGTGATAAAAATAAAGAGCAGCAACGTTACGTGAATCTTTCAAACTTTCTTGTCAGGGCTTCGGGACCTCTCTCCCCTCACCCGCTTTTACTCAAAATTGTTGCTATATATTTTTATTATTTGGGGTGTTTGGGTGAGGAAAAGGGGGGCTGGAAGCTGGAATATGTAGAGAATAAGAGAAAAAGTTGCGAAAAAAACCCAGAAAAACCGGTCATTTGTATTGATTTTTTATTAATTTAAGGGGACAAATCCCTCCCAAATCTCCCCCCCCCCTTGCTACAAATGTTCATATTTTAGAACTTTTCACCTCTGTAGCCCCTCAGAAGACATTTAACGGTAAAAATAATAGTTTTCCCCCTCCAAATCAAATTCGTGGCCATAAAATTACCGGACAGTGATAAAAATAGGGGGGGGGGCGTCCCGAGAAGACGATGGGTGATGGAGCAAAATGGGGATCATATTCGGATACAGGGGGTCATTTTATATAAGAATTTCCAGGAATGATGTCGGGGCCGATTTTTATGCAGCGCAGTGTTATTACTGGAAAGTCATTGTGAAATATATTTAATTCTGTCTCTCCTAAAATCATTCTAAGCAAAATATGAAATTATTCTGCAAAGTGATAGGAAAACGAATACTTTTATATAATGTTTTAAAGAAAAGACAAAAAAGTTAAATTTTGTTGCCTCATATTATTAGAAATTTTTCTTTCCACGTCAGCATTTAATACAAAATGCTGGTAAAACTCATCGCTTCCATCAATTGCATTGTAATGAAGAAACAAGAATTTAAAAGACTGGGATTTTAAAATGAAAGAAAATTGAACTTCAGCTCACAGAGGGAATTATGAACTCGAATTTTGCAACCTGCTTCGTTTTTTCTCGAAAAAAGGTACAAAAAATTGTGGTTTCCTTAATTTGATTCTTATCATCGTTATGCTTGATACAGAAGATTAACATTTCTTTCGTAGAAAAAATCATTCAAAGGGAAATCTCGAATTTCATTTCTTACTCTCGAGGCGAAAAATTAAAGTTAAAACCACGAAACTTCTCACACGTAGAACAATGGGCAAAAAAAGACGAAAAAACTTCTTCATTAATCTACATTCTTCAATTTTGCCAAGGGACAATATTCTCGTACATTCTTTTTTTACAATTCTTCTCACTTTTTTCGAGAGAAAGAAGAAAAATGAAAATACGAAGAAAGAAGGATTCTTGTTGAAGTTGTAACCTGATAAGAACGCAATTTCTCAGAAAGGTTTGTTCGTGCATAAAAGCAATTTTCTGCTTTCCGAGAAGCTAGCTATATGAAAACAAGAACGTAGCTGACATAATATGAATCGCTAACTCTTGAAGCGTAGTGAAAAAACCCTTTTGGATCTGAGAGAGAGAAATTCTTTGTCAAACAACTGAGTACCTTCTTCAGTTTTAATTTGTTCTCTCTTATTTTTCAAGCAGCATGTCATATATTCACCATTTTTCGTCTTTTATTCGTTTTTATTTAACTTGACTTGTATCGTGTTTGTAAATCAAAATTTTGTAATCGATTTTTACTCACGTTCTACTACACTCACGTGTACTAGAAGATGGAAATTTTGTACACTTGTGTATTCTCAATGACAATACACAGTTTTATATTTTCAGAACTGAATTATCAGTTAATCATTACTTAAATTAAATTTTGATTCTGTACCGTGGCGCCATCTTGTATTTTGTTTGAGGAACAATAGATCTCAAAATTTAAAAGTAGCTATTAGGAGGGTGTTTTTAAAAAACGGTTTTTAACTAAATTTATCTCTCTTCACTTTCATTCATTTGTTACTCATTTTTAAAGTCCAAAGTTGGCTTTATTAACTCTAATATTGTGTTATAATGTGACTATTTCACGTTATAACACAATTTTAGAGTTATTATATGCTTGTACCCAACATTTTAACCAAATTCTTAAACTACTTTCCTGCACAAAGCCAAATTGGCTCATGATTGTATAATATTTACTCCAATAAACTTCAGTCTTCATAAGCACCTATTATCTCTTCATATATATCTAAGAAAATGATTTCAGGCAAGGACTGTGTAGAATTTTAAATAATACCTGCTTAAACTCCATTATTTTATTTTTTAATCAGGAATTATTCTATTTTCAATTATATTAGTAACAAAATTACATTTCAGCACATATCTTTGGAAAACTTTCTTTATTTCACCTCTTTACAAATTCGCACCAAATAGAAAAGAAAAACATCACATAGAAATGAAAAAAATTGAATAATTTAAAGAACATTGATAAAACACAGATTAAAAGGTCGAACAATTGTAGGTTCTTATAACCGCTGACTATTTTCTACCATCGGCTGCCCCTTGTACATAAAATGCCGGAAATATTGTCCCATCAAGTATGACATATCAGTAAACAAGCAGAAATTTTAAAAAATTCATCATTTAACATTGTGAAAAAAACGAATTTTACTAAATGAGAGCTTCTAGAACACTTTGAGAACATTTTTCCCAATTTGATTTTGCCAAATTTGCTAATTTTCATTTGATACAAAATATTAACATTTCATTTCCAAAATATTCGTTCAAACAGAAATCTCGAGTTACATCTGTCTCGTTTGGAACGAAATATTAAATAAAAAAAGAACACGAAATTTCTGTCTGAGGAAAAAAACGTGGTTACGAAACAGAAGAGTGAGAATTGCGTAGAAAAAGTTTCTTCGTTGATCTACATTCTTCAATTTTTCCAAAGGGCAATATTCTAACATTTTTTTTTATTTTTTCTTCCCTTTTTCTATTTTTTCTTGGAGTACGAGACAAAAATAAAAATTAGAAGATAAACGATGGACAGGCTCTTGTTGAAATTGTAACCTGATAGGAACGTAATTTCTCAGCATGGTTTGTTCGTGCATAAAGGTAATTTTCTGCTTTCCAGAGAGTTGGCTACATAAAAACAAAAAAGTGGCAGACATAATATGAATCACTAATTCCTGAAAAGCGGTGGAACATCTCTTTTGCACGTAAGAAGGAAAAATTCTTTGTCAAACAATTAAATTCTTTCTACCATTTTAAATTGTCCTTCCTTATTCTTAAGCAGTGTGCCTTTGTGTGCCGTTATAGTTAAGGTGAGAAGAAACTTTTCCTTTGGAGTCTCTTTTGAAACTTCCGTAATTAAAGGGTTTGCTTTTTTCTTCCCTTTTTTCCATTCGCTTGTTATTAATTTTTAGAGTCCAGGTGAGAATATATTAGAAAAGAATTCTTTTCGCATTCTTCATAAAGTTGATTCTTCGTTTTTGAGGAGAAATAAAACAAGGGAGAAAGTGAAAAATTCTGAAATAATTTGTGTAGCTGTAAGGCAAAAGAATCTTCTGGCTTTAAATAAGTAAATGTCGGTTTACATTGCCTAGGGAAATAGAAAAACAAAGCAAATGGTTTTCCTTTTTTTCTTTCAGGGACAATTAACAAAAACTCATTTTCAGCTATATCGTCTAGCAAAGAAAATTTTGAAACAGTATTGAATTAAAGTCAAGTTAACATAAGATATTAGTAAGCATTTCTAGGGCATAAAGATAAAATCTTTTCTAGGGAATAACAGTTATGTCGAAATTAAGTTCTATTAATTCAATCAAAAAGCCATCAGAAATTATCTCACTTTTTTAAAAATTTCGACATGTTAAATGTGAATTTTGAAACTTTATTGTACAACTGTTGAGTTCAAAGTGCCGTATGTTGTTTGCTTATTAAAATTATTCACTTAAAAATTTTAATTATAATAATTATTTATTAAAATTATATATTGTTTATTTAAGTATTATGTATTAACACTGTTAAATATTAAAAATAAATCTTTACTGCCATTTTTAGTTTATCAATTGCTTTTTCTCTTGCTGTAATCATTTTCAGACCCGAATTTCCTTAACTCGAATTCTTGGATAAATCGAATTTTTTAAATGTGGTACCGTGAGCTTCGAATTATCCAAATTCTACTGTTTTTCCGCGAATTGATGTCACTTTCGTAACGGGTTCTCAAAAATGGCTGTTCACGAAGTGTTAAGACTGTCTAAATTGACGTAAAAGAATGGAGTTAAAAAGATAAGAGAGTCGACACGATATTTTCTAACCAAGACTCGTCGTTGATATTTAATGATTTCTTGATTTTGATGTTTTCCAGCAATAACTTCGAAAACTATTATCTTAAGAAAGAAATTTTTCCATCTCATGTTTCAGACATATATCTCGTCAATGCTAACAGTTTCATTGCATTGCTATTTTTTTTATTTCCATAATTTTTCCCAACATTTACTTTTTTATTTATCCCTAGATAACTTGCATACAAATAAATGCACTTAAAATAATCACTGCACGATGTGACAGTGCGTACATAAACAATTTCAGTAACTAAAATTGTACATAATATTTTATTTGCACGTGAATGGAAACGAGAAGAAAAATATACGAGGTGAGATCCATTGGCGGCGATTCTGTGAGGGGGGTGGTTTCCCCCTCCTACGCGCCCTTTTTGCTAAAAAAATTAAATTTTAATTTCATTTTAGCTGTCTACAATTAGGATGGGGAAATAGGAAATCCCCTACATTACGCAACGAGATACACACTAACTTTATTATATCACCACAAGGAACTATGCCCACAATTCATAATCCATTGGCGGAAGAGCGTCCTATCCATAAAACTCTCAACTCGAAATATAGATCGTCTCATCAAATTCCTAACGACTAACGAAGACCTAATTAAAAGTCAAAATACAACACCGTCACAGACTCCAGCTTAGAAATAGAAACTTCCACAGATTCACATCCCGGAACCAGAAATTCAACGAATACCCAGTCGAGCAGCAGAGCCCACTTGCTTAAGAACAACAATCAGCCAACACCAAATCTTCTTCCGTAATTCATTTGAAAAATTCACCCTCCACATCACTGCCAACCCTAGAGTAACAATTCTTAGTTAATATTCCATCGATCCCAATAGTAACAAGACAGAACACAAGAACCAGTACCACAATCTTTGATATGGTTGAGATAATAATCATCAATGTAACCGGTTGTAATACATTATCTATTCTTTATCGTCGCATCGAACAACCAAAACGGCCCGGAATCTTGGAACTGTAACTGTATGAAACAATGTAACTTGAGGTAACATCCTACCCTTTCACAGCACTCATCTGATAAGTCCTCGTATATGTATTTTATATTATATTCGGATTGTAACTCTCTATGTATCACTATGAATATTCTCATCTGTTTATGTATAGAACAGAACACCATTTCATGCCCCTGTGACTGTAACCTTTTGGTGATTTAAACAGTGTGGCGGTCATGAAGTGGAATAGACATCGAAAGACGCTCCTTAACTGTCTAGCAAATAATGCCGAAGGCAGAGAGACGGAAAAGGTTACAAAAATAGAAATCTAAAAATCTGGGATAATATACAAGAAACAAAGGGGAGTATCATATAAAACCATATACAAACAAACACTGTAAAGAGGGAAAGAAATATGAGTATAAAGTGTACAATATCAACAAGCAAGAGAGAAAAAAACTAATCAAATAAAGAAGTCCTTAAAAACAAACTAAAATGCGAGTGTTAAAGCACATGTGTGTCTATCCTGTTGATTGTTCTTTTCTCTATAAAGTGGAAGTTCTTCTGAGTGGAAGTGGAGAATAGTTCAGGTGCGCTGTCACTTCGACGAAGAAGTCGCAAAAAATTCCCCATGTCGGTTTGTAGGTAATGGAAAAGAATTGCAATGAAAGATGATCATGGATTTATTCGAAAAAGCTCTTGAAAATCATTAAGATGGTGTAGCAATCGTTGGATTTTAATCATTAAGTCTTAATGTCATTGATGAAGTCTGGAGCCTTTGTTGGAAGCGACGTTGCGGAACCATATTAGCTCATGTTGCTGTGCCGGTTTAGTCATGTGGAAGAGTGCAGTCAGAATGTACTCTGTTCTGTTTATGTATAATTAAGTTCCCTTTTACGTGTTTTTATATCTCTTGATGTAATTTGTTTTTCTTTTTAATTAAGTTTCACACATACCCATCCAACCGATAGGGCATTTAGGCACCGAGTTCGGGGGTATGCTGTGGTGTTATGTCTAAAATTAGGAATTATAAAAAAAAACAATAGTGTCGTGGAAAGCTAGCTAATTTCATAAATAATTTCTTAAATTTTGTTCTCTACTCCGGGGTACTTTTAGGAGTCTGTAAATTTCTTGCCACCCAGTCGCAGCTGTTGGTGTGGTGAAAAAGTGTTAGAAATGGTGCCGTTTCAAAATAAGCTCCATTTGTGATTAATGGAAGACACTCAGAGAAGTAAAACTTTTACTGTGCATATTAACAATTTGAGCATTAAAATACTTTTCGACATAATCAGCATTCAAATTGGGGCAATTGACATAACGTTTTACAACGATTGAAATTCCTTTTTTAAAAAATTTACCACCATGAAATGAATCTTGCCTATAACAACATAATGGAACCCATCATTATCGTCGTATCCTTCAACGCAAGTTAACGTTTGATGTGTCTTAAGAGGTGGTAGTTGGTGTCAAATCTGGGGTCACGCACCCTAAGGGAACTGCTGCAAAATCTCTTGTGTGCATCTAGCATTGTGCGTGCAAACATTATCGTCAACTTAGTTTGTCCAGAAACTTATTTGGAATGTCTCACACAATTCGCGATAAGCCCCAGCTGATGAAGAATTTTCCTCACAGAAATATCGTTTTGCTTCCTGCACTTAACATTTGATGAATTTTTCTGTTTCGGCATTTATTTTCAACATTTTTCTAGCAGAAAAATCGTATTGCTTCTCGCACTTCATATTTGGTGGGATTTTCTATTTCGGCGTTTATTTTCAATTGATCTAGATGAAGAGTTTGCTTCAACACAGGCTTCTGATTCCAATCATATGCGCCTTATCAACACTTGCATACAGTGTCCTACGAATGGCATAGCTATCCCCGCCTAATTTTCATACGTGTAAAAGGAGCTTAATGTCCGATTTACCTTCTTATCTTTTACCGTTGATCAATTTAGTCCAATACTTGGCTTAAGTTTTAGAAGTTTGATGTTAAGAAAAAACAAAATTAGTTTCTTCTGGCTGGACCAAATTTAATTTTCTTGCTTGCTTTAATTTTTTTGCTTTTTCATATATACGAAGATAAACGGACATTAAGGCAGGTATAAACGAACAATAGTCCAAGCATAGTTTTTTCATATTAATTGAGACATAAAATGTCCAAATACATCAATATTTTTACGATTGTAATGTCACGCCTTTCTTTATCAACATTTTCTTTACGTATACAACACTTTCCATGTGTCTCCGTATACGAAAAATTAAAAATATACACATTCGAGATGCCAAAAATTGTCTCTTTTTTTCAGAACGGAATAATTAAAAATATTCTTTAAAAAGCTAATAATTTATAATTTATTCTAACAATAAAATGGCATACTAGATTTAAAATACTGCACATAAAATAATAATACAGTTTTCTTTGAATATTATAACACAATCTAATCCGTACCTTTTAATATTGTAATTGGGAAACGTAATCTTAAGCGAATGCATTACTTTCTATATAATGTATAATTATTACAAACAATTGCTTGAAAATATTTATAAAAAATTTTCGATTATATACACTCTTACAAAATTTCAAAATCTTACATTATTTTTATTCGCACATTTTCTATTCAATATTGCTAATTATATGAGTATAAATCTATTAAGCAATTAAGCGCTCAGCAGGATTATGTCTAATAATTTATTTAATGTAATATTATCGCATTCAAGAATTATAAACATTCAAGCTTATATTCATATACAATTTACTATGGGACATTCTAATATTAAAGAAAGAAAAGTACATTTTCTTCGTGAATGGTAAAATTTAATCATTCATTCATTTAAAAAAATTCGAATTTGTAGGTTAAAAAGTATAGTTGATTAATGAAACTTTTGGATTATCCATATAATAAAAAAATATTCTAAATGTGATTAAATTTATTTCGCTCTCTTCTTCAAATTGACAGTTGTTTTATAAATTATTTCTCAAATGCTTTTGAAAATAGAATAACAGTACATTTTATATTCAAACGCAACAAATTAATTTATGTTAATTGAGTTACAAATTAATATTTTTTGATATTTATTTTAAACTAGCTGATACGTCCGGCGTTGCTCCGGATTAAAATACTTCCATGTCTAATATTTTTAATGTAAAAACTACTATTATGTAAAATATTATAATTCACAAAACCTTTTTACGACCTGAAACATATTTTAATTAAAATGAAAATATCAACTGAACCAAAAAATCTTTAAAAAGCTTCGATAGTTAATTTTCTTTATAAATTATAAATTATTTATTATATAGATACTTCAAATTTTCTTAACAAATACTGACGTTTAAGAACGGTTTTAATGTATATTTTGAAACAAATACTTAAATAGTTAATTTTTCATTAATTGAAAGCATAAAAAAAAACCAAATAAATAGTTGTTCCTAATATAAATAGCTTATCGTCTACTTTCAAAATTTTCTTTTAGTGTTCTTCCAGAGTTCTCCTAATGTATTATGGCAGATTCTTCGTATTATTCTTGTTCTTCAACAATAAAAAATATTAGTGAAAATTTTGTATAAAATTAACTTTGAAACATTTTTAAAAAGAGAGAAATAAATCGTAAGGAAATGAAATTTGTGTCACTAATAAGCTAATTTTCTAAAATTCAATAAGGTGTAAAATTAGTTTCGCCGAATTTTTTTAAATTTTTTATAAACTGAAATTTTAACTAAATTTTGGGCTTTGAAAAGTTGACAGCGATCTTTCTCTTGCCTCAAATAATAAGTGTGCAAAGTTTGGTTGGAATCGGTTCAGTGGTTTAAGAGAAGATGTGGAACATACACAAACTTACATAGTTAAAATGTCTTTTATTTATATAAAGATCTCACCGTCGTTTCTAAACCAAATTAACAAATTCATAAAATTATATCAAAGTAACACAAAATGCGGGGTCCTTCTTTGAAAGTCTCGATAAAGTCAAAATAAGTCTTTAACCACTTAACAGCCCAAGAATACTCGTGCATCAAATTATCGAAATTTTAGTCTTATAAACTAAAATTGAATCATTAATTAGCTTTATAATTTGACACAAAAAATATGTAGGATCCATAAACATCTTAAGTATCCTATGCCTTCTTAGATGAATGAAAACGACAGACTCTTTCCAAAACAGGAGGGGTCATCTTATTAGATAGCAAAGAAAACTATTCAGTTAAGTGGTTAAAAATTAAATATTTTTAAAATGTAAATTTTTGATTTCTTTTTTAGTTTGAGGTATAATTTTTAAGCCCGCTCCACACTTAGGCAGACTACTGGGCGTTTCAATAATGAACGGTAAAAATCTACTGCATCAACCATTGAATAATAAATTTTGAAAACATTATTAAAATTAAAGAAAAAGTTGCACGAAAATAATAAATAGATACATAAAGAAATATTTACAAAATAAACAGAAATATCTGAAAAATAAAGACAGTTGTTCAAAGTCTTAGCGTTGCCTAGCAACAGAGAATCTATAAATTTCATTCGAAATTGTCTGCGTCAATTCAATCATTTAATTAATCAAATTTTGAAAAATTAATAAAAATTGAAGGAAACATTCCACAAAATTGAAATTGGTTTCATTGGAAAGGTACAATCTTGCACTTTAAGACGGTATAAAAATATTTTTGTGAAATAATTTGCTCCAAAGTTACTGCTGAAAAACAGTTTCGGTTAATTTTTAATTGGCTGACTGTTTAATTAATTTTTGGACCTTGAAAAGTTTATAAGCGTCTTCCCCTTATCTTAAATAATAAGCAAAATTTGGTTTAAAACAGGAGTTTTTTTTTTTTTTTTGGTTTAGGAGGAGACGTTGAATATAGCCAGATACCCCATGACTTTTATTTATATTAAGATTAATTTATTAATTATTTATGTTCTTAATTAGAAAGATTATATGATTAGTGAAACCAATTTTAATAAATTTAATACGTCTACATTTATTACAAAAGTTATTTATCAACTGATTGGGTTGATATTTATCTCATTCTAATCTATGCATAATGAAAACTCTTATTTATCATCAAACAAGTTAATTAAGTTTTAAGTTTCACCAACAGCGAAACATTGAATATCAAATATTCATTATAAATCCTTGTTAACTTAAGTGATCAATACAGACGAAAAAGCAATACTTCGAACAGTTTTTAATCTTCGAAGAAGATAAATTATAGTGCTTGTATAAACCAATTAATTATTCTCCAAGATTAAGTTTACACTTTCTGGATTAATTTCCATAGATGATTTATTCGAATATATTCCGGCCATGAATTAAATTTAGTAATATTTGTGGATGGTTTCGAGATTCTTAAAATAATTCTATAGTAGATCAAATATATTCTTCGTAAGTTCAAATAAAACAACTAACTCAGAAAATTTGGATTATGATATTCTATAAATTTTTATGATTTACAGAAATTATTACTTGGATGAAGAAAAAAATTAAGGTATCTAAAGGATTAAAGTTAAATAAATGATTTCGAAATTCTAAAAGTAATTATGTGGTATATTAAATAAATCTTTGAAAATTCAAATAAAGCAAGCTCAGAAAAGCTGAATTTCGTTATTCAATAATATACACTCGATCAATAGAATAGCCTCACCAGTAATAAAGACCAGTCACCAGTAATTGGCTTAATTATGAGATCTTTTCTAGAAATAAATTTTATCAATTGTAATGATGCTTTTATCAGCCATTTAATGAAAAAAGTATGGATCATGTATCTTATGCAAATTTCAAAGATTCGTGATGTAAAGCAGTAAATATCACGTCACATGAGTAGCCTCACAAGTTTAGCATATCTGGAATTCTGAAGGAAAAGTTTTCTATCGAATTGCTTGTGGTTATTGCTGAGTAAGCTAAAATTAAATCTGTTTAATTCTTTCACAAAGTAAACCGATCATCAAGCCATAGCAAACAAAAAATTGCGAAGAATAGAATTTTTAAATCAAATTATTTCTCGAACCTATTAATTCCAAAAAAAATAATAATAATTAATTGTAGTCCTAAAGTTATTCATAATATTTTAAATAATGTGTATAAATACGATAAAAGAAATAAAGGAAGGACTTCTTTAGCCACAACAGCCAAAGAACGCCGCTTGATCCTTCGGCATGCATTTAATTCATGTCTACCAGCTCCAAGAATTGTTATAGGAAATAGAATTAAAAGTATCGATTTTAATCATCAGAAAGATAATTAAGAAATGTAAAACGATTGAACTAGGAAGCAAATTGTAGCTCAAGTCTCAAAATAAGATGGAAGGCTTCTCTTTGCAAAAGAGCATATTGTTACAAAAATCGTTTTGTGTGTGTATGGTGTAAAATGTCCAACACGCAGGATATTGGCGAATGAAGGTTTATTCACAAATATACAGGAAAACACATAGCACAGGTAACAGGAAACAATAGATCTTGCACAGATTAGCGACGTAAACAGACAACAATTCACCGGTAATAACAGTTCAGCACTTTGTTATTTAGCAACACAAATAGTCAGCAAATCACTAATAACGACAATAACAGCACTTTCAATAGCACTCAGCTCACCAGCTTCCTATCTCGCACTGCAGACGAAACTCTAATGTCGTTCCAGTGGATCAACACTACTCTCTCTGATCCAAACGCGGTCCTTATATACTCTCTCCAACAAACCGTGACGTCACATGCAGTTTTCTCGTATATTCAAGCATATTTCTTTTCCTAATACACATATCGAAAATTATAATTAACCTAATATTTTCTGGAATCATGGATTTGTCGCCAAGTCGCCAAAATGGTCGCCAAGGTCAAGGGTCCCGGGATGGCCGCTGCCCATCACTCCATGATTACCCCTGTAAAACTCCCTCCCCAACTATAAGACTAGCGAGGCAGGAAAGCGACATTACATCTTTGTAACAATATGTATTGGACATCTGAGTGGAGAAACGTAATTTTCACCGATGAAATAGCATTCATTATAAATGGACCGGGCGGGTTCTCTGATTATTTTCATGATTTAAGGAGTGAAGGGCAAATTCTCTTATGTCGGCATTCGTGTTTTGACTCTGTCATGGCATAAGGAGCAATTTTTCCTAGTGATGTCCTCGATATTATAAATTTAAACAGTAGACAAACATCGTAAACTTATTTATCGATTCTGTAAAACATGCAAATAAAGTTTAAAGTTGCATTTCTTCCAAACACCTTTATTTTTCAGCAGTTTAAAGCCACAATACAAACCTCAAATTTCGTTAATCAATAGTTTGATCTTCAAAATATTCAAAATTTATATTCTCTCCCTCTCGCTCCAAACGTATATAAAAGAAAATGGCTGGGGCACCTTCGTAGGATGTGATAATGAGAAAAATGACAGCTTCAACCGGTATTTCATCCAAACACTTATATACTTTCAGTTGGATAATGCAGCGATGCGTAGCCGGTGTCTTTTAACAGTGGTTTGCTCTTCAAAATGTTCAAATTTTAAAGGGGTCCTCGCTCTTTGGAGACTTAAATATAATTCAAAATGTCTGGGAAACCTTGTCTCAGGATATTTACCGCGATTACAAGCAACACGACAGCCGCATTTATTCAATTCAAGACTTCCAAGCAGCATGAAAGAAAGTTGCCCCTCAGAAACTAAAGGCTTTTGTGTGATTTCTTAAAAAATATTTACGAATTAATAGAGATACAAGGTATCCATACAAAGTACTAAAACATTTTTTTCACCCTTAATTTAACGAAATAAAACTGAGGCTATTCAAGTGAACGTTCATTTTGTTAGTAAATTAGTATTTTTAAATAAAACATAAGTAGGAAAATGTTTTTCATTATTTTGTTATAATTGATGAAATTATATGTAATAAACTTATCTTTGTAATGATAATTAAAATTTACCCTTTTTATTCAATATCTTACTTAAAAAGCGGCGGCATCTAAGATATTAAAAAAAAATATTTACTTTTATAAATAACAAAGTAAAATAATAATATGCCAATAAACGTCGTCATGGCATTTAAATAAAAATAAATTTATTCGAAAAATTCACCGTTGAAGTCGATGCTTTATGTCAAACATTGAATGAACAAGCTCTCAACTTTAGCAAACCTCTGCAACATATATAACAGAGTTACGCTTAAAAAGTTTTTCCCTCTTTTTAGATGAAGAACATGTAACTTCTAGGCCTACGTCGAGGTCAAGTTAACTTTACGGCATGTGTAGAGGCGAGATTTACTAATCTAGTGCCTGAGGTAGTCGGTACATAGAACGATTGACACTCAAGTGCTTCATATTAACTAGTACGATACTACACTACTCAGCTTCTCAACCTATCATGTCTGTATTCCACATATATCAGAAGTACTCCATTGTGAAAAACCACAGAGCTGGTGACACAGTCAAAACAAGACTACTCCATAACAAAATAATAGATTTAATAAAACAACAACTAAATTAAAATCATAAATCAAATCATAAGATCATTTAACATGCTAGCTATGAAATTATATAAAAAGAAGAAGGTAATCAGTCTTTAAGTACTCCAACAGGCTGCTCGCTATTGGCCGATAGGTGACATCACAAAGAGGGCGGTCCGATCTGCATGTAATAGCAATTCGAGATATTGCCAGATGCCGCATTGATGCCACAAACGCAACATTGTTCTTATAAAAAAAATTTATTCTAAGTTAGTTGCTTTGAAAGCTACAACCTTTTTCTGGCCATAAATGGATTTTACTTTAACAATAGGCTCTTTTATAGCTATTGTTAAAGTAAATAGTAGAGTTAAATGAAGAGTTAAATAATAAAGTAAATAGTAAAGTTAAATAACAGACCTCTTTTGGAGCTTTTATATACCAAGCCAAATATCTTATGTCTGTAAAAACGTGAGCGCTATATGGACTGGAACAAATTGTATTCGGAAACAGGAACATCTATTGAATGCAAAGGATAAGGAAATACATTTTGGTCAAATGCTTTCAGCTTTTCTCTACAGGCTCACCAACAGATGATCTAGCATTTTTAGTCTATAAAACAACCTTGTCTTTTTATATAGCATATTACAGACGTTTTTGCTATCACGCTTGATTTAAATTCGTCGGTTCCTTCTAGTAAAGCTTATAAACGATAGAATTACGCCGTTGAAGATTCCTTTATAGTGCATTTCTTATCCAATGCTCCATTGTAAAGTACATATGTGAAATAATACCAGTGAATTTTATTAACAAATAATAAGAAATTCGCAGCGACTTGATGAAGCGTTTCGTTTACGTGTTGTAACAACATACCTCGCAATGGGATATCTTGTTGCAATAAATTAGGTTAATCTCTTTCTCTCTATATATAAGAGAAAGGGACTCATTGACTCATCACCGAATCTCCCAAACCACGGGTACTAGACACTTGAAATTCGGCAGGTGGTTGCTTTCTGGGTAGCAGGTGCTCACTAAGAAATGATTTTTCAAAATTGTAATTAGACCTTTAATTAATTAAGAACTACCTTAAATTTATAAGTTTTTCCACAATAACTTCTGAGAATATTATCTCACAAAAACCATTTTAACATTATCGTAAAGTTCAAACAATTAGCTTTCTTTAGGACAGCAAACTTTAGCTCCAAATTTTGCTGCAAAACGTTTTTCCAATAGTCTATCAATGAAGAGAAATTAGAAAAGCCTTTCTTTTAGAGAAATACATGTAAATAACCTCAAAATTCTGTCGGAAGTCATGAAAATCTGTGCAAAGTAACCCCGTTTTAAGGTATATATCACCGCTTTCTTTACAGTGCATTTCTTATCCAATGTTATATTGTAAAGTGCATATAAGAAATAATACTAGTGCATTTTATTAACAAATAACAAGAATTTTCGCAGCGACTTGATAAAAACGACCACGTGTCATTGAATAAATAGTGGACAGGGTCTGAAGGAAACATGAATCATTCATTTCCTTCAAATTCTAACTTTCTTTAAATTCATAATTTTAATGTCTTTCAGGATTCCATACGTTTAAATGAAATCAAGTGACGTCATCGCCAAAAGACAAATGTAATTAAGGATGCTTTCTAATTTCTAATGGCACATTACGAAATTCATTTGCTTTTCCTTCATCAAGTTAAGCGCGGATTCTAAAATTAAATTGACTTGATGCATCGTTTCATTTGAGTGCGAACAGGTTCATTGGCTGTCCTATTTACCACAGCAATGATTGTTAAACAAATAAAACTAAATTAAAGCCAAACTCTTTATATAAAGGTAAGCAGAAATCAGCAACGACTTTATAAAACGCCTTATACCTGGCTTATTTTCAATCTTCATTATCTGTGATAGGGATCATGGTTTTCATAATTTATGCAATTCTAATATAACACTGTTGGAATTGCAAAATATTATACCATTTTAAAATTATAAATTCAAAATAACACTGAAGTCGGAATTCTTAAACACTGAACCTTATCTTTGTAAATGTTGTTTCACCTTGTTAGTAAAAGGAATGTGACGAAACAGACATTCAGGGATTAAGACGCTGTATACGAGTGGACATCGTAACGCTTTTTGATGATGAATTTACGAATATATAATATTCGCGATTAGTTTGGCACACCATAACATTGCATCCTTCAGAACGAATCTACTACGTGCCATCGAGATAAAAGAATAAGAAGAAAAGTGAATGAAGGTGGAAAGTAACAGAATTAGTTTCTCTTCCAAATGTTGCATTTTAGCACAGTCGGATTAAAATTAAGTGTATAATTAGATGTTCAAGTCAAGAAATATCTGGGTAAAGAGAATATCAGGTGCCTCTCATGCCATGGTAACAGTCTAAAGAGTATTGAATATTATTGGTTCTTCATGAGACCAATTACCAAAGACGAAAAGAGAGTTGGAGTAGGTCACAATTTGTATGTGGAATAGCGAAATCTGAATTCATGCCATTAAATCACTAATATCTAATATGTCCAGAAGTTGAGCTGCTGTAATTGGAATAAAGGGTGGTGTTATGAAATACAGAGAATGTACATGTTCTATGACAGCAACAAACTTTTTTTATTCTTTTGGAATTCCTTTTTTGTCAAGCACTAAAGGAGGGAATTCACACTTGGTACCAAATGCCCCTTGAATTAAGTTTGGTTTATTTTCCATTCATTTTTAAATTTCGTTATTTTCCAACTTTACGTTTACAAATTGTAATGCAGTGATTTAAAATAACATTTATGTTAAAGAAATCAATCATTTCCAGTTAAAACGAGTTATTTTTAAATCCAAAAATATGATACAATCTCTTGTGATGGGTTTTCCATGAATGTGTGTTTGGTACCATTCGTTTTAGAATTTATCCAACTTTAATGTGATACAAATGGAAATTTAAAATTTTATTTTGGCTCTATAACAGACTGAAATGTTTCGAGCACGACTTTCGGTAGTTTTCGCGGGGGGTGGGATGAATGACCGAAGGCTGACAGGGATACGGAGCCCCAAAATATATTTATTTTAAAAGAAACTGCTATTCAAGAAAATCTGACTTGTTTTTCAAGAATTTGTTTGATTTTCTCACTTTCTAAAGCAAGGCGAAGAGATAAACTTTAGAGTGATGTAAAATCATGAAGGATTTTCAAAAATATTTCAAAGAATATATCGAGACATTCAATATTGTATGGTCTCATCACTTGAAATTATCCTGGCATGTAGTGTATTTACATAAATCGAGGGAAGCATTTCAACTTTGCTACTTCAAATAATAACATTGCCATGGAAATAAAGAAATAGATATTTTAAACAATATGTTGGAGCATTTAACTATTGCATGTTCTCATTATATGAAATTATTTATACACCGAGTGTATTTTAAATACATCGAGGGAAACACTCAACTTTTGCTTCAAGAAATTAAACTGCAATGAAGGCAGAATATTTTGCAATTATAGTGCTAAAAAACTGTACTTCAAAGTAAGGATTAAAATTTCGTAATCTTCTCCTCTAAACCCAAACAGCTTCCTAACTCTATGTCTATCATTATTGCACTTGATAAAGAAGATTAACATTTCATTCAGAAAGAAAAAGAAATTCATTCAAAGTGAAATCTCAAATTTCATTTGTCAGTTTCAGGGCGAAAAATTATTCCAAAAACCACGAAACTTCTCACGTGGAAAAAAGTGGTAAAAAAAAGACTGAAAATCTGGCGCAAAAAATACGTTTCTTCATTAATCTACATTCTTCAACTTTGCCTAAAGGCAATAGAGTACCTTTTTCCATTCTTTTCTCTCTCTTTTTTTCCTCCTTGAGACTGAAATAAAAATAAATTTGAAGAAAAACGAAGGACGGTTCCTTGTTGAAATTGTAACCTGATAGGAACGCAATTTCTCAACGCAATTTGTTCGTGCATAAAAGTAATTTTCTGCTTTCTAGAAAGGTAGCTAGATGGAAACAAGAACTTAGCTGACATAATATGAATCGTTAACTCCTGAAGCGTGGTGAAACACCTCTTTTGCATGCGAGAGAGAAAAACTCTTTGTCAAACAATTGAGTTCTTTTTAATTTGTTCTCTCTTAATCTTAAGCAGTTTGACTTTAAGCATCGCTGGAATAAAGGTGGAAGAAACTTTTCCTTCGAAGTCTTTTTTGGAAGCCGCCGTAATTAAAGGCTTTGCAGTCACTTTTTATTAATTTTTAAAGTCGATGTGAGTGCGAGATTAGAAAAGAATACTTTTTTGAGTTCCTTATTTAAAAAAAATAAAGCGAAGAAATTAAGAAAATCTTCTACTGTGATTTAGTAAATGTCAGCATTTCCTAAGAGAATACAAAAATTAACCAAAATAAAGTCATTTGAAGGTACACTTGTTTTAATTTTTGTCTTTTAATTAAAAGCGTGTTTTCAGTTATTGCACCCATAAAGTAAAAGTTGGAAACACTCGAGTATTAAAGTCGAAGATAGCTTTAAAGATTAAGGATTATCTCTAAAAGAAAACAAGGATATGACTGGAGATAAAATTATAGACGTCGAAACTCTTAATTTTTTAGTCTGAGCTGTCAAACAATAGAAGGATTCAGACATTCGGTGGTAGAGGAGCTTAACATTAGATGAAAAAGTTTTTTTTAATCGTTAATTCCAGGAAGAAAACTTGGAAACATAATTATTTAAAATAATGATAATTTGAAAAAAATTATCGTGATTTCTAAAAACTAACAGCGCAAAGAAAAAATTAGGCAAGTGGAAATTGTGTATAAACTACCTAATAGTATAATTTATGTAATGGTGCTCTACCTGGTTCAAAACGTGATCGCAGACAACCTTTCTACTAAAACTATGCCTTCAACTATTTCTTTAACAATGTCCATTCAGCTCAAATTGTGTTGACATTGTTTACTTTAATAATTTTGATAAACAAAAGCTTTCCGGAAATACATGTTACCCACACGCTTTGGGTGAAATTAAGTGGAATGGGATACACAAACCTCTGAATACAAGGTGGGTGATCATCAACTCATAAACTTGTAGTGCTTTAAAATATATTTTTAAATTGCGTATCAACTACATAATAATATAATGATACTCTGCCCGGTGCAAAGCTGTACGGATTAGTGGAACAGTTTCAACCTTTCTAATAAAACTATCCCTTAAACTACTCATTTTAGCAATGAAAATTCATTCGGCCCTTATTGCGTTACCATTTTCTACTTTGATAATTTTGATAAACAAAAACTAACAACATGTACATATTATTCTCATTCTTTGGATGAAATTGGAAGTGCAAACACTAGCTTCTGAGAATTAGTGAAGGCTCATGAACTCAGAAACAAGTGGTACTGCAAAATATATTTTCAAATTTTGCCTTTTTACTACTGTCGGATGCAAAAAGCTGCACCATAGCAGGGGGAGTCTGGAGCATGCGCAGTCTTCTGGCAGCTTCCTTTAAGAGTCCGGGTTGCATATTTACAAACCCTACCCTGATAGAACTGAGGCAGGAAATCAGTCAATATCATTGGCTACGAGGAGCAGTGACGTCGTTTTCAGCTCTCGCACGAGCGTACGGCAATCATAACAAAACAAGAGTCGTCCTACTTTTCCTCTCCGCTTTCCCACAGTTGAGCACAGAAAACATTCTTCCGTGGGTTGTAATATTTTTAAAAATGATATTATTTTTTAAAATATCATAAAAAATAAAACATCCCACACTGTAAGAAATTATACTAGTGAAAAATACACGCACGAGAGCAAAGAACGACGTCATCGGCTCTCGGCGAAGCAAGCCAATCATATTGTCCGATTTCCTGCCTCAGTTCTATCAGGGTAGGGTTTGTAAATATGCGTCCGGGTTGTGGGCGTTGTTCCAGTTATGTAGTAATAGTAGCCGTCGTTCTTGTTTTTGTGTTCATGTTGCTTGTTGGTTTTATATAATGTTTTAGCTATTTTAATAAAGTATCGTTTTGCCAAGATGAGCTGTATTATTGAGAGACTATTACACCAGATCCAAGAGAGAATCGGGTAGATTCAGAGAACCTGCTTAGTCTTTTAAATGTGTTGTCATATTAGATGCAACAACTACTATTGCACCAGAATTCTTACATTCAATGTCATATGCTACATTCTCTGCATTTTAACATCCAAAAATGAACAGATTTTAATGTCTGTTCAATCGGCATAGATTAGTGCAGGAGAGCTCTTCTAAAACTGAACTCCAATAAATGTTTATTTTATTTTCCAGTAACAATTTATGGGTCGCGATGACTTGGTCGTAACATCTCGGCTTCGAGACCGGAGGGATAGAGGTTCAAACCCGATTCCACCAAAAATCGGTCGTGCATGCAGGCCTGGTGCGCGTTAAATCTGAAGTATAGAGTCAAACGCCCTCCCGCTAGTGCGATGCGGAAGTTTGGAGAGGGTGTGCCGTCTCCGGTGTCGTCCTTGTCATCTTACGACGTTTCAGAATTGGGATGTTCATTGCAAAATATCTCTCGTGTTACTTCAAAACTCAATGTTTATATAACTAAGCTAAACCCAAAACAAGTTATGAGTATCTGAATTGTTGGTTTATAACAAAACGAAATGATACGTAGTAGTAGAAACCGTTTTCTTTAAGTTAATAGTAATACCAAATGATAAAAAAGAATACCAAACTGAAAACAGCTTAGGAAAAGGGGGTTAACCGAGACAGGAAGAGAATAGAAGAGTATAAATATCTCTTTTTCCCGATGCTTAGGGGTGACTACTCTGTTCTGCAGCCCCAATATAGCCATTTTTCGTATTTATACACTATTTTCATCGTCCTGCATTTTAACGTAGGACTACGTTCCTCCCATTCGGGTCTCAGGAAGAAAATTAATTCACACGCCGAAACGTCACAAAACTTGGTATGGAAGATCCTCTATATCTCGGTAACTACATATGTTAAAAACATAACTAATGTTTTATTTTAGAGATAAAGGGTTACAACAGAAGTTACAAAAAAACTAACTTAAACTTAAAAGCTTATGAGAAACAAAAGAGCCGCTCGAGTAAAGTAGTCCTACGCCTTTAACATCAGCGGCTGTTTAAAAAGACAGCCTCCCGTCATTTTTTTTTCATATCAAACTTTATGCTTTTTGAAATTTTAGCGCACACTTACAAATGCTTAATGGATTTTTTCTTTCAAATTCAAAAATGAAGGTAACAATCGCCTAAAAAATAAAAAATAAAAATAAATTAAATCGCCTAAAAATATAAATTAAAATTAAATATTAAATTTTTTCATATCAAACTTTATGATTTTTCATATTTTAACACATACGTATAAATGCTACCAAAAATTCTTCTTTCAAATTCAATAATCAAGCTGAAAATCGTCTACTAATTTCACTCCAGAACAAATTCATTAATACTTTCAACGACCGTATCATAACCATCCTTTGTTTTTTAAAGGAGCAGAGTTAAGGAGATAAGGTTGCTATCAGCTAAGCGAAAAGCCCATTATCAATGCAGCAAGTGACAGTGACTTAATAGCTGAGGCATCCGCCTTAGCGTTAAACTTCCTTCATTATACGAAAGTCCTTTGTCTTCGATCCTTGAGATGTATCACGCCTAGATTAACAAGCGCGCCCATTATTATTTAAATTATTTAACTGCGAAACTTTAAACGGAGTGTAACCCTGTTACAAAGACAGACCAGGCCTTCCTATTAGACGCAATTTAGGAAATATGGTAATTAACATCGTCATATAGATATATGAGGAGAAGCGTAAGGTCCTTGTTATTATCTGGAGGAAAATTACGAGGGTAATTATCAATTCCAAGACTTCCAGAGCTTCGTTCGATAATAACGTGCAATGAATGCATCTTCTTCCAGATTTTTGCATTGATGCATGAAAAGCGGGTTTTAATTTTCGCCAGGGAAGCAATTTTCGGAAGCAGATATGAATTATTTAAAGACCTGTTTTGCCAAATTAAGGGCTCGAGAACGAGTCGACGCTGCAATTAAATTTTGGGGAGATTTTTTTGGTTCTAAAAGAGTGGTAAAGGTTGGCATTGTTTTTAATCGATTGATTAAGGGGACATTTTTGACTTTCTTGTGAGCCCGTATTTTATTTACGGGTAATTAATTTATTTTCATTGAATTTTAATTAATGATAACGATTTAAAAAACACTGAAAATTTGAAAAAAAATCTAATACTGAAAAGATTTAGTAATTTGGTATGCCGCAATTTACTTCTTGGTGTTCGAAGAGTGACAGATTTGTATTGCTCCCGATAAATTAATTAA
>BGPR01015744.1:0-36083 GCA_013235015.1 Araneus ventricosus | reverse complement strand
CCTGCCCTACACCATTATACTATACTGTTATTGCGAGTAGTTTATCGCATTTTGAATTAAAATTCAACAATTCGTCGTTCTAGAGCGGTCCCTTGTATTGGCACAACATAACTTCTCCTATACTCTCAACTTGAATTCTCCCAGACTACAGACCTCGAGATAAAAATTCGAGCAAGTCGTTCTAGAGCGGTCCCTTGTATTGGCACAATATAGCTTCTCCCATAACTGTCAACTTGAATTCTCACAGACTACAGACCTCGAGATAAAAATTCGAGCAAGTCGTCCCTTGTCGAATAAAAATAGAGCGGTCCCTTGTATTGGCACAACATAGCTCCGTTTATACTGTCAATTTGAATTGTCACAGATGACAGATCTACTTAAGAATCCAATAAATCTCATGCCCTGGAACGACCTTTTGAATTGGCTACTGAAAAGAAATAAGCTAACTGCATCCATTTATCGTCACTTAACGCAATGAATAGCAGACAAAGAAACTTCCTGAAAGTTGTAAATTTACCAGCAATATTGTTCTCTTGACACTTTCAATGCATGTAAATTATTCAACAGGTGGCGAAGCATGCACTTGGCGGATAATACAAAAAGACGTTTGTCTTTTAGTTATTTTTTTCGCATATTTCATTTCTGATCGGCAATGACGAAAAAAAATGCGGCAGCTTTTGCCTTTCAGTAAAATAACCGAGTCTGTTAGAAAGTATTATAATTCACTGTTTCACAACAAAAGCTATAAGCACCGCACAGAGGTGTAGTTTCTAAGGAATAATGCATTGCGTATGCCTTAGTTACTGAAAGCACTTAAGCATATGAATAAATTTTAATATTTAGAAGACATTCCGCTTTTCGTAGAAGAATTTGGTTTTTGATTTGAAGTTGCTAAAATAGTCTCACCCGTTGAGGTAAATAGGAAAGAAATATTGAAATAAACTTCAGTTTAAAATTGTGTTCTTGTTACGTAAATTTTTGTACCATGAATGAAAATTAAACACCACAAAAAATTAATCCAATTCCTCTTTCATACATGTATTTACTTTTTGCGTTTTTAAAAAGTTTACAACGTTTAAAATAACCAGTAGGAATGCTCCTCGACTTTCTTGTAACTTACACAATACCAAATGTTTTGTATTTAGCTTCGTAGTATAGTGTAGAGACTCGGTTATGCATATTGAACCTCTTCTCACAAACCGACTGGGCCCAAAATTGTTCCACCTACTAGATCTACAATTTCGGTGTCAACATCATATATTGCTAAACACCGCTGAGGGATTTGGTCCAAAATTTGATGGTTGAAATCTAGAAGTTGGAACACAATTTTATTAAAACGGCGCCAGAACGCCAAAGCGAGATGGATGCTAATGGTAAACAAACGTGCATCGGTCACAGTTAAAAGTTAATCGTTTAAAATTTAATCTTGTTTCGAACCCATTGTGTTTCTGGTTTGTCGTTGCACTATCTCCCGTTTCAAATGTAGAATTTCAACAGAACTATTAGCTTTCCTAGCTCATTGAATGCAAGGAATCTGTTTCTTTTAATTATTCTAATGAAGCAGTAGAAATTGTGCTCGTGATGCCTGTGACATCTGTAGAGGTCACCGGGCAAATTTTTATAACAAAAAAAAACACCAGCGGCTTCACTTTCAGCACAGCGGAAACCTAGTAGCATCGCTAGCTTAGTGAATGTATGGAATCTTATTCTTTTAATTACTCTAATGAAGCAGCAGAAGATTTAATGTTCTTCAGAACAAATTATAGTAAGACTTACTCAGTTATAATATTTGCACTTAGGAGGAAACGCTCTAACTATATCAAAAAGAAAAATGAACGATGAGGCGCATCAAGGAAACCATCACGCAGATGAAGACACCATTTCGAATGATGAATTCCAAAATTTCACCAAGCAACTTCAAAAATTCCATGCAAACGATTTCTATTATAAGGCAAAGAAAAAATCTATTATGTAATCGGAGAAATATATAATCACTAAATAAATCAAAGTTCTATTTTTCATTTATTTACTATTTGAAATTATCCTAATTAAAATATATTTTATTATTTAAAAATATTTATTAAATATGTAATTAAGTTTTATAATAATCCGCGTAGTATGTAAAGAACTCAAAACGTTTGCCGTGACGTAAGCGATCTAGCCGATGGGTTGTCAATGGAACAAATCCGCTTGATCCCTCAGGTCGACAAAACGTGTGTTCCAACTAACCAAGTTGATACCAATTTACATTGATTTTTGGTGATAAAATCTACAAAATTCCACCTATATAGCTCGTTACATTTTGGAATTATTCTGCTCATGAGGAAACGGGCAAACAGACATTCATAGGCGGGGTGCAAAGACTGGATATCAAATTTAATTCGTTTAACTAGTTATATTTTTGAGTTATCGTGTTCGCAGTCAGACATATTTCCAAATAAAGTAAAACTTGGATTAACCGTCACCGTCCAGAGCAGGGCACTGACGGATAAGCGAATAGAACAATACATATGTAAGTGACGTGATTTCACTGCTGCCTTGGGAACGAAATGAAAATAAAATCCTTTAAAAGTGAATAATACACCCATTTTGTATTTACAAAATTATCAATATAAACTTCAATATAAGAGTAGTAACGTACAGAAATGTATTGTAATACTATAAACATAAGTTACTTTACAATAATCTGCCATCTTCTGTGTCTTTGAGGCTCGAACCTTAGAGTTTAGGCGATGACGGGTAACAGAAACTGACAGTCAAAATAGTGACGGTAAATTGAAGTTTTACTGCATGGTTTTTATTTCGGAGTCATGGACGCACCTAAATTTCGAGGTTGAATGGTTGACAATTACAATACTTTCTCTTTGTATATTTTGTAACTAAACCAGCGGGAGTGATCTCTCCTAAACTTTCTCGTATACTTCCCCAAAAAGGTGCTGTTTCCCCTCTCCCCGCGTGGATAAAAAAAATTTGAACCTACTATAACCCAGAATCCAATGACTATCAGAAGGTTTTTCATTGTAGAATATAGTGATTGTAAAATATTAGGTAAAGAATCAAATTCAAAGAGATGCGTACCGATTAAAATGCATCTATCTTATATGTTCCACTCTTGCCGGCTCAAGGACAAAGTGATGTAAGCCTTCCGCGTGCACATAGATTGCTACCAGTACGTATGCGCATAGAGAATCGGATTAAAAAATGAATATGCATTTTGAACGCCTTTTTTTAATCGATTGGAACGAAATTTGGGTACAGATCTATAATTAATGGTAGCAACCGTCATACCAATTTTTATTTATCTAAGCCAAAGGATTTAGGAGATATAATTTTTACAGGTATGCCATTATACAGTCCGACAGACAATCAACCCTTCGACGGATTTGGTCCAAACTTTGATACGGACCTACATTCATGATGATAAAACTGTGTACCAAATTTTATCCATCTAGCTATTCAAGTTTTTGAGTTATAGTGCTCACATGACTGCGTACAGACAGACTTCCCGTCGACGGATTTTGTCCAAAATTTGATAGAAACCTACAAATTTTGCGTAAATAGCACATACCAAATTTCATCCCTGTATCCCTAATAGTTTTCGAGTTATCGTGTTCACAGACACACAGACAGACATAATTCCAAAATTGTGTTTTTCGGACTCTGGGAGGTCTAAAATGTGGAAATTCGTCAAAATCTCGAGTTCGAATTTTTTGACAATTGCAATACTTTCTCTTCGTATACGAGAAAGTAAAAATTAAAGTGTTTTGTCAAAATCAGTAACCAGTGTTAAAGGACAGAGGGATTATACAACATAATCCCCTTTAATAAGTACTCAAAAGATTTACCAAATTTGTATGACAAAACTGCATGACCCTGAATATGCTAATGATGCTTTGTCTTTTTGTTCGTATTAAAATGATGTATTGAGCATAAGACGACTGCCTAAAACAAGGAAGCGGAATGGATCTATGATTCAGTGACATCTAATCCTCACTCAAATCCATGAAGTATGAAAAGATCTTTGAACTCACTTAATCTGAAGGATCAAGAAATATCTGATTATCTCGTTCGTAAGCAGGCAGTTTTCATTTACTTAATCCGTTTTAGTTGACTTTCTGACAGAAATCTTCACTATTTATTTGTAAAGTGTACAGTTTTGATGTTGAATGTTATACACACGATGCATCTTACTCATAAAAGGCAATGTTTGCGTGTTTGTGTGCGATGTCCAGACGAATCTTTCGCACTTACAGCCATGAAATTTGGCACACAGGAAGTCGTAATGGTGACTCAACGTACCTCGAAGCAGGAATTTTAAAATTTAATCTAGAAATTTTTTTGTGTTTTGGGTCATTTTTGGCACGTTTACGTCCGTAGTAGCTTTCCTAATGATCGCTGAAAAACAATTCATGCGCCATCGGATAGAACAATCAATTTTCGTTCTAGTGAAGTTTGTTTTGAACGTCTAACGTAATTTCCCGAATTTTGAGCAATTTTTTAAAAAACAGTCTGTTTTTTTAAAATTCGGTCGTTTGCGTAAAACGTTCCGGAGCTTTTTCTCATCCATGACCACGTTCGAAAAAAAGCACCGGGGGGGGGGGGGTAACAAAACTTTGGGCTTTTTTATTTTGTTGAAGTCATTATGCCACTGGCAACGCCGTGCGCGTACTGCTAGTTTTATATAACAATAAAAGCAACGATTCATCGATACATAAAAAAAGCACTAAATTCGAAGAAAATACTTCTTCCAGGTAAAGAGCATTTACAAAATAGGAGGATTAGCAAAAATTTACCCATTAACTAACGGTAGTTTTTCTCTCTTTATCTCTTTTCTTTCTTTATACTTGCTCAATACGGTGTTTTGCGTTTAGCTTCGTCGTGTAGTGAAAATCGTATCCGTAAGTATCCTTTTCAAAAATAAAATCTAGTTAATTATTTTTTAAACAAACTATTTTGTGATAAGTATAAACAGGACAAAACGAAACATTTCATTCCAATTCAGGACATTTTTCTATTCTGGGAGATAGAACCGAAAACCGGGACGTCCCATCAACATGTACGTATGCCTTATGTTAGGAAGGAGGACTTACTTTTATACTACTTTTACTTAAAATTAACTTTTTAAAAATTAAATCCAATTTATCTTTTTAAATTTAAGCTATTTATATACAAGGAAAACTTGAGAAATATAATCAAATTTCAGGACAATATTTGGACTTAAGATAGGGAGGAGAAATTTACTTTTATATTACTTTCATTCAAAATCAACCTTTTGAAAATTGAATCTAAATTATCTTTTTTAATGCGAGTTATTTACATATAAGTAACATTCGGGACAAACAGTCAAAATTCGGGACTGTTCCTTCTAATCCGGGATGTCCGGTCACTTTATTGGAACGCATGTAAAAACGCAAAAAACGATGGGAGGCTGTCTCTGCGAAACGGCCGCTGGGATTGAGGGGCGTAAACTTACCTTACTCAACTGTGACTAAACCAGCTTTACGTGACTGAAGTAACTCTTTTGTGACTGAGATTATGTGACTGGAGTAGCTCTTAGTAACTCTCAATTTATGTGACTGATTCGTAATTTTGGTTGGTTTTTTTTTTTTTCGAGAAAAAAAAACTCTTGTTTTCACATGTAATAAATTTATTCATGCTATTAATATTCGATACAATTTCTGTTAGTAACATTCTTCAACAAATCACTTCGCTGACTCATTTTGGCAGATTCTAGAAATTTCTACGAAACAAAATTTGGAAAATCCAGTTAATATACCGCTCACAACCGACTGAGGCCGCCAGACAGTTAGGTATGAGAAAGCACGAGAAGCTAGGTTAGTCACTGCGCGCGCGCGCATCGGTCGCTGTGAGCCATCAAAATTCTTCGTGATTTTCTCCAACTTTGCAACTCGACTATGACTCAACCGTAATTCCAAATTCTAAAATTCTTTTTGAAATCTTCAATTTCCACCTTTCTCTGTTAACTGAAACTAAAACCAACTCTCTATGTTATTTGGTTTACCACGAAAAACGTCCTAATCTTTTCCTTTCCCGGCATCCCATTAGACCACTAAGGAGGGACGCAAATTTACGTCAAAACCGCATGTTCTTTCCGTAAAACATTTTTTATGGATAGAAACTGTGCATATGAATCGATGATCACAAGGTCAGTTCGGTGTGTTGTCTGAGTAATCTTATTTTTTAGATGCAGGATCTTCGATTTTCGTCCGACTGCGTCGCTGTACAAGTTATATAAGCGCCTGCGTTACCAATCGGCAAAAACTAGCAGAAAAACTTCAATCCTGGATTACCTCAGAAAAACCAAAGAAAAGAGAGTGGAATTCAACCCGTAAGTCTTCCAAACAAGGTCATGTTCCTGCAGCAAAAAAATTGCATGTAAAACTATACTTTCAAGCGCTAATAAATTGCATTCCACATCGTTTTATATTCCACTATAACATGAACTCCAGAAAAAAAAAAGATAGAAGTCATGCTTTTAGGGTTTTGTAACCAACATCTGATCAAAAAGAAATACAAAAGCGACAGGTCACAGACGTGAATGCCAATCATACCCCAACCTTGAAGAAAGTAACATTACTTCAAGGTTGTCATAAAAAATATATTCAAACCAAGGACATTTAAGATCATTAAGTTACACAGTATATGATTTACAAGACTTGCGTTTAACTATCAATTATAGACACCTGAGCTATATAATTTATATGCTTTTGATTAAGTGATCATTTTAAATTCAACACGTGTTCACAACGTCAGTTTCCGACGTCGATACCAGATGCGAGTTCAATACAATAACTACATGCAAAAAAAATTGCGAAAGGAATCACGCGATAATATCTGCTATCGAGTGTGATGGTTGAAGGAGAACCAGTAAATTTTTTTATTGTATTATATAACCAATTAATTTAAATATCAACAGCGTGATTTAAATCTTAATATTAGACTAATTTAATTATACAAGCAGTTCATCATCATCATCATCAGTGTCCGTGGCCTTCTCAATGAGCTTATTCCATCTCAACCTGTTCTCAGCGCCACTTCTCCAATTAATTGATCTAATAATATTAAAATCTCCATCAGCACAGTCAATCCATTTAATTGTAAGATTACTCTATTACGCTTTCCCACTGGTTTTGTAAAAGAGAACTTTTTAGGGGTGCTCTCAGTTAGTTATACTTATTTTAACGTCCCGTTTTGAAGCAACACGAGGGCTATTTTTTGGGACGGACCTCGTAATTTTGAATCTCAGTCAGATGGCGAGGACAATACCCGAGCTGGCACCCCTCTCCAAACTTCCGCACCACACCAGCGAGAGGACGTTTGGTCTCCTACGTATGATTTAACGTGCAACAGGTCCAATACTCGACGGATCTTCAGTGGAATCGGGTTTCGAACCTGGAACCCTCCGGTCCCAAAGCCGAGACCTTACCACTAGGCCACAGCGGCGTCAGGGGTGCAACTCAGATGACATGCGAATAACATGACCTACCCATATCATCCTTTGTCATTTTATAAATTTAATATCAATGCCCTTAAAGCACTTGTATAGCACATGATTATATCTTCTTCGCCACACTCCAACTCCATTCCACCATAAATACTCCTCAAAATTTTTCTTTTAAATAGTCCAAATGTATTCGTGTCTCTGGGTCAAAGCCCAAGTCTATGAAGCACAAGTCAAAATGGGTCTGAAATTGATTCTATATTAATGTTAGTATACAAGCAGCTACTAATTTAAATAATAGATTAATGCTATTAATTTCTTACTAAATAATTAATTTTATTATTTTAAATACTAATGCTAAGTAAATAGGCCAATTCGTAGGTTTTTAATTAAAATTCGTCGGTAATTCGAATTCCTTCTCTAGTCCCTTGAACTTCCAATTAAAATATCGTCTATAATTTGAACTTGTTTTGGTCAAAACTAAAAATTGTATAAAAATTGCTTTTATTTCCGAAATGTTTTTGCTATCTAAATACGTCCGTACCTTATATCCCCAGATTAAGTGAATCATTTTTTAAGACTCTTAATTAAAAAATAAATTGGAAGTCTTTTCGCCTCTGCCTTCTCTCTTATTTCCACTCAACTGAGGTAAAAAAATAACTGTACTTCCATTATGTGTAACCGAATCTTCCTTATCAACATCAATTAAAGTACAATCAAAGTGTCGAAAACCGCCTTCTCCACTCGCAGCTCATATTGTTTGCTTGGTCTTTTCCTGGATAATTTTGAAAATTACTATCCGCACAAAAAATTATACAATCTTAAAATTCAAAAAATGTAATTTTTTAATGATTTTCATTTCATTTTTTTTTTTATGATTACAATGTGCCTGCATTGTTTATGTATATTTATCACACGAGAAAGTAAAATAAATAAATCTCTACTAATAATAAAGAAGAATGTGTGTGTGTCCATGTGTGCTGGACTTAGAGCTACGAAATTTGGCACGAACATTCTTTGGACGGTGGGAATGTGCACTTCGGAGCCGCTTTTTTGAAATTTTAATTAAAAAATAAGCACAATTAATAACTTCCGAAAATATTACAGCAGAAAAATTATTTTTACGCCATCTGAAAGAGCAAAAAATTACCTTTTCATTTATATCAATCAAGTTGCCGCAAATTTTTTCTCTAATTTTAATAACCTTTTAAAAATACAGTAGAACCCCGCTAATCCGAACTAATTGGTACCGGTGCCTGTTCGGATTACAAAAAATTCGTATTACCCGAAATTCCGATAAAGATAGAAAAGAAAAAGATGTGTGCTAAAAAAAATGTAAGTTATAAGTACTCGGTACTACTATCTCTTGAATTCTTTTATCCAAAAGCTATAGAAAGAGAATATGTCTCCCCTTTTCATTAGAATAATTGATGTGCTCCTGTACGAAGTGACCTTATCTTACGGCGAATTGTATTAGTTTCTTCAATGTATACAAAATTATGCATGATGAAAAAATACTTTTTTTGTTTTTAGTATGTATATTTAAATCTTTTCAGGTAATTTTTCAATTACATATAATTTTCGAAAATAAAATCTGTTCGGATTAACCGGAATTTCGGATTAGCGGGGTTCTACTGTATTTTTTGGCATAATTTACAACAATACTTTTCGTTCTTGTAACGCAATTCAAACCGTTTTCATTGTCTCAATAAATATTTGTTAGCATGTTTCTTTTTCATTGTTGAAAGCCAAGGCAATATTTTAATGTTTAATGATATGCTTTAATCAGCATAATTTCATACAGGTAACATGCTGCTGGACGTAAAATGTGCCGCGACATTTTAAAGTCAAATGCATATTTTGCAAGAGGAATAAGAGAGTGAAGTTGATGCCGACAACGGGCAATTGTATGCTACATAACACAATCAGTTACTCGACTCCAATTAGGGACGTTCATGAAAACAATGAACAGAATACGTGCAAAGCTATTGAAAGAACATGGGTTAAATATTTACTTACCAAAATTTGAAGTTTAAAAATTATTTTGTTAAGAGAACCATGAATATCAATTTATACATAAGAAATTCAGTTGAAATTATATTACTGGCGAACAAGCTGGTCGCCGAAGGCGGCTAGTAAATAAATAAAATTGAATAAAATAGGTACTAATTTTAATTTTTACGGAAGAAGAGCGATGCCGAATTTCATACACAAGTTTTAGCATATTAACACAATAGCTCGTTGTCTTCGCTGCGTTGTGACGTTTCCTTCTTATCCGCTAAGACGCGCAATGGATTCCAACATTATTGGCGCAAATGTTTGACGTTTGTCACATAAGCATGAATCGATTCCAACATAAATTGGCGCAAATGTTTGACGTTTGTCACGTAAGCATGAATCGATTCCAACATTAAATTGGCGCAAATGTTCGGCGTTTGTCACGTGAGCATGAATCGATTCCAACATTAAATTGGCGCAAATGTTCGACGTTTGTCACGTAAGTATGAATCCATTCCATTACGGAAAGCATCGACGATAAGATTCCGGATAAACTTTCATCTTGCTGTTGTGAATTTTGTCAACCTACTCAGGTGATGTCAACATGACCCTGTCATTTCCGTAGAATTCGCGAAGCTTCTCGTTGGTTCCGCTATGGGAAAAACACGTAATATATTGATTAACCCCTCCTTTGAAAGGAAGAGGTGAACGTGCAAGTGATTCTGTTCACTTGCGTTCCATGAGTCAAGGTTTATTTTCTTTATTAGAAGAATGAAACTGCAAGTTAAATATAAAGTGACGCGCACAGCTTATTTGTCACATGAATGACTATTAACACATTCATCACTATGGACGAGATATCTCGTCTTTCAGGAATGTTCGCTGTGTGCTTGAATTTGATTGGCATAGCAGTTTAGATAAGTTGGACACATTAACAGAGATCTGCAGAATACGTTCACTTTTTTTATATACATAAATTGTCTAGAGCAGAAATTCCCAACCTGTGGTACGCGCATTCCTGGGGGTACGCGAAATCAAAGTTGATAATGGCGGGAAAAAAATAAGGGATTAAAAAGGTTGCAGAATTTTGTTTTCCCAAGTGAATACTTACTATTTAATAACTACATCACTTGAATAGTTGATTATAACGAAGTGTAATTTTTAGGCTTTCCTTATAAGTTAATGAAAAATTATTACAATACTGGTTTAATCTGTTTTGGCTTTGAACTAATACTATTGTAAAAAACAAAATAAAATGTAAAATCGAAACTAAGGCCGGCAAATGTTATGAATTCAAGCCATTTGACTCTTGAGCTTTTACCCAAGGCCATAGCTTTATTGATAAGACTTATTTGCATAGACGTATATGATGGATGTTGTGGATATAACAATAGGGGGGTACAATGAAAAATAAAAGATTACTAAGGGTAAGCGAGAGGGAAAAGGTTGGAAACCCCTGGTCTAGAGCGAGCAATTTGGTATTTGTCTTTTCTGGAGCTTGGATTTAATTCGCATACCACGACCACTGTGTTAATTTTATTAACCATCGGATAAAATGCTTTCAACTACCTGCATTCTTATTTATTACGAATCTAGAGGATCTTGATACAATTGAAACTGCTTATATTAAAAAAAATTGAATTACCAAAATTGAATAAAAGAAAAAAATTGGGTCTAAAGGCAGTACAGCAAAAAGAGAACTGAATTTTAGATTAAAAAATGCATGAAAGATTTATTTGGGAATATGTAATCAGTTTAAAGAAATATAGCTGTTACAGCATAAGCTATTTAATAATCAAAAGTGATTCAATAAATAAAGTAATTATTAAATACTTTAAAATAATTTCATAAATAAGGTAATTAATTTTAATAAAGAAACAGTATACAAGGCTTGAATACAACAGCTACACAATGAAACAGTCAATCTACAACAAAGCGTTCTCAGTTCCAAAAAAAGAGAAATATCTTTATTGTCTGTTTTTTCGATTGAGTGCTAGTAAACAAAATGTGTTTGACTGAACAGCAGCAAAGTTCGCTAAAATGAATAACGGTCTTAGCCATGCTTACGATACTGAAACAAGTTACGGACGGTATTTGAAGACTGAAAAACACAGAAAATATTACCATTTGATTTGACTTGAAACTATTTAAAATAAATTGAATTATAGAGATATTTGTAATGCTAATAGGAAATTCAAGGGTCCAGAAAAAAATCGGAAATACGAAATTTCGAATTGGCTAGGCTCCTTTACTATCTCCTTCAAAGAAGAAAATAAAGATGGTCGGGGGGGAGGGCGGTTAAAGGTAAGAAATTTCTTTCAGCATTCAGAGAAATGTCAGTAATACTCACTTTTGTCGTCACATGGTAAATGACTCTGTAGGAGGAAAGGAGGAGGGGGGGGGAAATACCTGGCAAGCAAGTTGGTATGATCAGAATAAACTAACAAAATTCGTAAACTACGTTGATGGATCACCTGAATGGGATGGTCATGAGTGTTGGTCATGAGATAAAAGGATATTGGAAATATTATCAGGAAGATTGATAGTACTTATCTGTACTGCTCAGGAATGCTAATAAGATAATGGGAATAATTATAAGTGTATATTTAATTTCCAATTATAAACATACGGTATACTTATAAACATGATATTTGAAAACGCGTATATTTAATTTCAGGTTCTAAATATAATATTTGATAATGTTCATTTAATTTCCAATTCTAAACAATGATTTTTTAATAAGTTTTTAGATTAAATATGCAAAATAAATAACATGAGGAATAAAGATTTTTCCATAACTGCAATTATTTTTTAGCCAAGAACTTATAAAAAGATTTTTCCATATTTGTATTTTTTAAAAAATGCAAGCCTCTTTTAAACAGGTTTTAACACTGAAACAATTATGCAAACTTTAAATGATATGCACATAAGACTTAAAAGCATAAAGCAAGCCATTTTTGTGGAAGAAAGCAGGTAAAATAATAATAAAAAAAAGAAGCAATGCCCTATCTCTATTCTTACCTACTAGTAGACTAATAATATTTTCTTATTGCCATCATATACTGAATAGTGCTACTTTCTAAGCATAATTTATGTGGCTAAAGCATGAAAAACGATTCAACTATCCATATTTATGCATTTCATTAAAAAGAAGAGCATACATATATTAAATTGGAAAAATCAATATAAAAGCTTCACTGACAGTGAAAGCTACTAAGTATTGATTTAGTTAATAACTAGCATTCAATATTTCAGTAAAATACCAAGTTCACAAATTTATCACCATAAAACTGTATAGTTTATTGCAGGGTAAAAACTATTTATTTCCTGTAACAGTATATTCTTATGTCGCATGTATACAGACGTTAAAATTTATTTCAATAATGATTTGTACAGGAACAGAAAATTGACTAAAGCTTGTAAATTCCAAGTCTCACCTCAAAATTTTCGCTATCCATAATGCAAAGAAATAAATTAATACTAATTTAAAGCTGTCAATTTGTTGTTAATTAATTATAATTAACAACAAATGGACTCCACTCAATATAGCTGCCCATTCATGATGCAAATACTATAATAGGCTAAAGTTCTGCAATACGCCGGTCCCGAATTATAAAAGCTACAGTTAATTTAACAATGCATTCTTTAGTTAAATATCCCTTTTTAATCTTTAATTTCAAAAGTATAATATAAATATTGTATAATTTTCCGTAGTGTAAGCTTAACAAAGCTTATCTTTGGAATCAAAGAATCATGTGGAAATGATTGACGTAAAACGATTTGCATTTTTGCAGCAGAAATAAAAGTTTTATACAAATTTAACTATTAAACAAACAATTCCAAAAAACGTAAATAAACACACTTACCTGGTCGGGGTTACCTCTATGAAAGTCATTGCCCTGCCAAAATCGCCGATTGTAGCCTTTGATGTAACCGAGTTTACTGTCTAAATATTCGAACCCGGGGTTCCAAATGAGTGATCCGTAGCCGAATACCCACATAGCCATTTTTTAAAAATTGTATGAACCTAAATTTAATTTAATTGAGTAGTAATAATAATCAAATAAACTACTGACAGGGTCTGACAGTCGATCCAGAAAGCGGTGTTCTTCGCGCGAAGTTCTAAACGCTAGCTACTTGCACGTGTCATTTTAGGCTAAGGATGAATTCTCGGCCGCTGTTGTTCCAGGTGACGTACAGGGTTGCAGCGCTTTTTATCGCCAAATTTGCGCATCGCCAAATAGTCGCCAAGTTGGTTGTCAGTGCAAGAAGACAGCGCTGTTTGGCTTCTAAAATAAATTCTATGGACAATCGAAATGCATTGATCCAAAAATTATTTTTGATGAATTATTTCGAATTTTTTATGAATCAGACGTGAAAAATATTCATACCAGAAAGTGTTGATAAATAAAGTTGATATAATGCAACAATTTTAACCGGAAACCTCGTACGCTATTTTGGAAATTACAGGTAAAATAAATCATTGGCATGAAATAATAATTGATTCATGAATGAATACGTTTAAGTTATTAAAAAATAGAATAATCACTAATGCATTTTTTGATTGCTTATTTTCTGATTATAAGCAATAAAATAAATTCTATGGACAATAGAAATGCTGCGTTGATCCAAAAATTGTTTTTTTTGATGAATTATTTCGAATTTTTTATGAATCAAACGTAAAAAATATTCATACCAGAAACTGTTCATAAATAAAGTTCATATAATGCAACAGTTTTAACCGGAAACCTTGTATGCTATTTTGGAAATTACAGGTAAAATAAATCATTGGCATGAAATAATAATTGATTCATGAATGAATACGTTTATGTTATTCAAAAAATAGAATAATCACTAATGCATTTTTTGATTGCTTATTTTCTGATTATAAGCAATAAAATAAATTCTATGGACAATAGAAATGCTGCGTTGATCCAAAAATTGTTTTGGATTAATTATTTCGAATTTTTTTATGAATCAAACGTAAAAAATATTCATACCAGGAACTGTTGATAAATAAAGTTGATATAATGCAACAGTTTATTAAAGTTTATGTAAACTTCAAACGTCAGATACTATTTGAGGAATTTCAGTCATCAGTATGTAATGTTCTATATATTCATGCTGATATTATGCAAAATAAATTTAAGTTTGGATTTTTTTATTTTAAAATTTCCGGCAAATTAGATAATTGTTTACATTAAATGCTTTATTGATTCATCATCACGGCAGCATTATGAAAGAATAATTTATAATGTATTTTATGTTTTCGAAAAAATTTGATTATCTATGATAGCACTGGTTTTACCATTTTTAAACTGATGTTTTGTATAATCGTCTGCATTTAAATATATTGCATTTCAATCCGATTATATTAGCTTCATTCTTAATGAAATTATCAATGTACTTTATGAACTCAATGTTGCAATTATTTAAGGTTTATGTGAACTTTAAATGTCAGATGCCATTTGAAGAATTTCAGTCATCAGTATGTAATGTTCTATATATTCATGATGATACTATGCAAAATAAATTTAATTAAAAACTGTTTTAAAAACACACTTTTATTTTGTGTTCTAAATGGCAGAAATCTATTTATTTTAACTATTTTCCACGTTTTAACCTTAAGATCATTTTTTCGCAAGCTCACAAACAGATGGCGCCAGTGATAAGAAATCAAAATTTAGTTTAATTAATGAATAATTGAAAATAAAGTTCTGAAAATATGTATTAAAACGGTGTTTTGTCATGGGGAACACAAAACTGTACAAAATTACAAAACTCTAGCACATCAGGAAGTGAGACAAAAATCTATTACAAATCCCATCTTTACAAATATGAAACAAGTCAAGTTAAATGAAAGTGTTTAATTAATAAGTGATTTCCAGTGTATTTTTTCCTGATTACAAACAATAGAGTGATACAATGAATGAAAATAAAAAATAACTTTGGAATAATTTGAACATAAATGCTAACCACAAATCTCAAAACACTATTTTGGAATTTTCAGCTACAAATAAGTCATTGGTATGAAATGTTTTATTGACTCATGGTTACGTGGATATTGTCGGTAACAAAAAAAATTAAGTCATTGGTCGTGTTTTTATTACTCATTTTGAGCACACGAACTACAATAAATTTCACTGCATACTCTGAAACCTAAACATCCAATTTCGTAACTGATTTTTCGAATTTCAGTAACGTAAGCCATCTGATGTGAAGTAATGAATGATACTGCTACTCTACAAATAACATTTTCGTAAGCAATGATGTCTCAATAGTATGTTTGGTGAAAAACGTTAGTTAAAATAAAAATAAATAAAACTGATAGCTAAAAAATGCAAAAAAAAAAAAAAAAAATCCGACTTGAGGCTGTCTCTGCGAAATGGCCGCTGGGATTGAGGGGCGTAGACTTACTTACCATACTCAACTGTGATTTTCTGTGACTAAAGTTGTTCTATGTGACTAAAGTAGATCTAAGTGACTTTGCCCTATGACCTTTCTCTGTTAAATGAAACTAAAACCAACTCAACTCAATTACGGGACAGCTCAATTAAATCAACAATTGTTAATAATAATTAATTAACGTCAGTTAATTAATCGATTACTCAACTGTGACTTTCTGTGACTAAAGTAGCTCTATGTGTCTTTGAATTATGATCTATGCTATATGACCTTTCTCTGTTAAATGAATAAATCTGAATGAATTAATTAATTATTATTCTGTTAAAATCTAGTTAATATAACGCTCACAACCGATTCATGTGCGCGCATCGGTCGCTGTAACGTCATAAAAATTCTTCGTGATTTTCACCAATTTTGCAACTCGACTGTGACTAAACCGTAATTCCAAATTCTAAAATTCTTTTGGCAATCTTCAATGTCCACCTAAAACCAATTCTCTATGTTATTTGGTTGCGGGGCTATAAGCGTTTAACTTCAGCACAGAATTCGACGTAATTCAACAATTCTTGAGTAATATTTCGCGTGAACGTAAGATCGATGAATGAATTGCCAAATGTACTTGGATAGTCTGCGCGCGCGCGCATCGATCGCTGTGACGTCATCAAACTTTTTCGTGATTTTCACCAACTTTGAAGCTCGACTGTGAGTAAACCGTAATTACAAATTCTAATATTATTTTTGAAATCTTCAATGTACCCCTTTCTCTGTTAAATGACACTAAAATCAACTCTCTATGTTATTTGGTTGCGGAGTTATAAGCGTTTAAAAATACCACGAAAAGCGTACATAATTTTTTCCTTTCCCGACACACCATTACACCACTATGGAGAGACGTAAGTCTACGTCAAAAAAAAAAAAATGTAGCCTTATGTTTTAGTCGTCAGAGAATTGTAAGAATTTTTAAATTCCAAAATATAGAATCAAAAGCCCACAAACATATCAATGCACTGAAAGCTATTCATTTATTTGAGAATGGCCTGGATGTATATTCCGTTAACACCCAGTGTCCTATTTATAGGACGGTTACATTTTATTTGCGTGGCTGAACTGACTGCATTTCAATGACTCTTTTTTTTATTTTCCTATGAAGTCAATAGGTATTACCAATTTCCTAACAGGCATATACCACCAGTTAATCAGATCTTGAAGTCAATTTGTCGTCATTTTTGAAATTTTCTGATTTTTGCTTTGATTTATTTTTGAATTAGAAAGTGATGTGTATTTTTTGATATTTTACTGTATTTTAAAAATCTTTAAATTTATGTAAAAAAAATTTAAAATGATTTACTACCGATTTTTTTATATTTTTTCCTAAAAAATTCTCCGATTTTAATTTTACTTCACAGTTAACTTAATTTTGGTGTTATGAACATAATTTAATAAAAATTTGTTGAACTATATGCTTTAAATTAATTTGGGGTTAATGGGACATATACAGTGGAATATGGCTAGTTCGGAGTTGACGGGACCCCACTATGAAAATTCGATTAAAGCAATGCTAAATCTAAAAATGAATACAGCAAGAGAAAACGACAATTTTTCAACTAAAATGTCAGTAAAGATTTACTTTTTTAATATTTAACAATTTCATTAAATAGTACACAATTAATATGTAAACAGTAACTAATTTTAGTAAATAAAGTAATACTGATTATAATTTAAAATTTTTATAATAATTTTAATAAAAAAAATATACGGTCTTTGAATACAACAATTGTACAATAAAACTTCAGGATAAACAGTACAATTTACATCAAACGTGTTCAAAGTACTTTAAAAAGTGAAACATTTTTCATTGTTTTTTAATTGAAAAAATTGTACAGTAATAAAGTTATACAGTGAATTAAGGGCCTTAAAAAGTTATCCATTTACAATCATTGAGTGCTCAAGGCACGAACATAACTGTAAAAAGCAATTTATAAATTTAAAAAGAAAAATTTAAAATTTTTATTCGCAAATTCTAATTAACGAAAAAAAGTTCAAATTATAGACGATATTTTGACATTAATTAGGAATAGGACAGTAATTAGATTAATAGGAAATTCAGGGTAACAGATAAAAATCCGCATTACCGACGAATTCGAATTGGCTAAGTTCAACTTTTTTTTTTCAGCACCACCCCCCTCCCCTTCCCCCCCCCCCCCCCCCCCCCCCCCCCTGGGGGGGGGATCTTGATAAATTGATGTAAAAATAAAAGTAACCGAAAGATAGAAATTGCTCTATAATTAACAATTTAGACTTGAAACTTTTGAAAATTATACAGTTCAAAGTATTGATTTGAATATTTTATCTGTTTTTATTCATTTACTTGTATTTCAAAGCATTGATCCTTTTCTCTCTATCACATAATCGTAGTGATAAGTTATGTATGTCTAGTTATACAGCGGTAAGTTATCTCTAGATAACTGGAGACAAGTCATATCTAGATAACTAGAGATAAGTTATAAGTAAGTTATCTCTAGATAACAAGAGATAAGATAAGAGACAAGAGATTATCTCTATATACTATTAAGTTACAAATTATTTACAGACAAATTATGTTTGTTAGTTGTGTCTATAGGATATTATATTTTTTCTAATTTCACTTCAGCTGATACGGCTTATTACGGTCCCAAAATAGCCCTCGTGTTGCTTCAAAACGAGACGTTAATATAACTAAACTAAACTAAACTGATACGGCTTATCTTAAATCTTTTAGCGGATTTTGGCGGAAATCTTGCCCTTTGTGCTATTAAATCCCGCCGACGGATTAATCAATATACAAGCACCCCATTTATCTCAAAATACTATCAGATTCTTTATTGCAGATTAACAGTAATATTCGATAAAGCCATCTTCAAAACGAGTCGTTATCTATGAAACAAAATTTTCCTATTCTTTGTTGAATTTTTGTAAAGTGAGTAGCACACATTTTTGACGTTTCCTATTTATTTATTTATTTTTATTTGAAGCAACAATTTATGGGAATGCAAAGTGACTTAAAGAAAACAACCGAACTATTAGTCAATCAAAAATGTTTTCTGGAATTTCTTTTAGGTTTTATTTTTTCCCCTCTATATTGGAAAGGCTGTCTCTTTCCATTTTCTACACATGTTGCGATGCAAAAAAGTACCATAACTGGTTCATTTTGTCTGGTACCGTGATGTCAGTATTATTTTTCGCTTCTGCCCGTGTATTTGGCTTTAAATAATAATAATAATAAAAAAAAAAGTTTTAAAAATACGCTTTTGTTAGTGTGCTTAAGCGTAGAAACTAATTATTTTAAAAAATAAAAAGTATGGAATATGGAAGACCAAAGAAAACTATTAAAGCGCCAGGCGCTCATAGAAATACTTTTAATCACATATATAATATATTTTAATTTTTAATGAATGTTGAGGAACTTTCTTTCTTATGCCCTTCTTTATTTCTTAATTTCTTTAGAGAGCTGTTTTCAACATCTCCCAGTTTTACGATTTGATTTTGACCTCTTCATTTTTGATTTAAAAAAAATCATATTGCACATAAAAGCGTGTATTTAAAAACCTTTTTATTTTGGTTATTTTCTGCTTTTTAATAGTTAATGTATTTCATAATTTATTATTATATATATTTGGAATCTAATAATCAATTTTTTCTCAGATTCAACTCCAGATGGAGCATTTCATAGGGAATTACAATTAATCTATTAAATAAAATCGATTCTGAAAATATTAAAGTGCTGAATAGTTAAAGAGAACTCACAACTGAACAAAATTTCAGAACTCTAGTACTTCAAAAAGTCAGCAAAAAATCGGTTACAAAATTCTGTCTTTGCAAGCTTGAAACAAGTCAAGTTAAATAAAAACGTGCAAAAAGTTAATTAATCATATGGACATGAATAATTCCTTGTCTTTATGTGTTGCCACACACATTTCTATTAACTGAAATATCCGACAGAAATTGCAGAGCTTAAAAAGTTGCGCCAAAAGATATTACACGAGCTTTTAAAAATGATGCAATAATGACTCTCGTTACGAATTAAAAAAATATTGTTATAATGATACAAAACAAGGAATAATATTTCATTATTTATTAAATCTTTCACCAGGGAAGACTCTAAACGTCACTCTTTCTAATACCTCTTTACTCTAAAAATCTCTATTTTTAACTTATCTTCGTCACAATAAAAATAAAAAGTTCGGAAAAATTCCACTAGACGAGAAACACGTGGGTCATTCATAAACTAAAAATAGAGCGATAACGTGCCAAATATGGTTGATACTATTTTCATTCAGCCAATGAGAGGCGATCTTCCGAATGATGCAACAGACGCGTGGTTTTACGTTGGCTTTACGCTCCGCGACTTCCGCTCTTTTTGCATTTTTGCTTCCATGTTAGTTCCGTGAAAAACGGTCAGCTGTTATTACTTGACGCTGTAATTACGGCGGAATCTTCACTTTTGCGAGGGGATTTCAACTGTGATTACTCGTTTTGTTTGTTGAGTGAGGGCTTTTGTTCCAACTCCGGTTCAGTGGTTTTGAAAAATAAATAAGTATTTTAAATGATTGCACCGTTTTATTTACTAGTTTTAATTTTCGTGTTTCTTTGTTGTGTGAGGTTTTTCGTTTGAACTGAGGTTCATTGATAAAGGACAAAAGTCATTTAAATTATTGCCAACGTTTTCTTTAATAATTTCGAAGAAAGTGTTGCTTTTAATTCTTTACGCGAATTCTGAAAGGGATTATTAATTGCAATTTAGTCTTTATTTTCGAGAAAATCGGATCAAATCATTCATCGATGATTTAGATTTATCTTTTAAGGTAATCTTCGAGTTGAAAATGGAGTGTATGCACCTGACAACACAGTCACAAGACAAATATAACTGCACATTTCGTCTAATAGATACTGAAGTCAGAGGCGACCGGAATAAACAATATGGTGGCACCCTTCCTTCCATTACCATTTTTTAAAAAAATTCTATAATGTGAGTATTCTAAATGTCAGTAAATTTTTACTTTGAAATTTGCATGTTTTACTTGCAAATATGATTTAATTATTTTGTGGTGCGAGTTTTTAAACTTCAGATATACTTAAGACTATATAGTGGTCTTATTGAAATATATTCAACAAATTTAATTTTAAAATAGTTGGCTTTATTTTAGCATAGTATTATAAATTCTGTTCAAAAATTCACTTTTCTTGCCTTTTTATCAGTAAAATCTTTAATCCTCAATTTCAATGTTCTACAAATGGTCCCGTTCAATTGACATGGTTGATAAGCCAACTAATCGTTCCTGGGACATGGTGGATTACAGATACGTTTTGATAAGTTTTTCAACTTAGAAAAACTTCTCTGGCAGCAGCAACAGTCACTGTCAGAGTAGAGATGGGAAAAACCTATCGGTTTTAACCGAAAACCGTTTTTCTTTGTTTCGGTTAACCGGTTTTTTACCGCTATTTTTTTTTTTTTGTCCCGGTTATAACAGCTTATTTTTTTAAAAATCCGATAACCGGGTAAAAAAACACCGAATCGGAAGGCTCGATTAGACTACAATTTAACAAGTTATGAAGTTTTAAATTTCATCATTTTAGGTCAATCAATGACAGCGGCTTCATCGAGGCGTCTGTTGGTTGGCGGATTACAGAAAGAGTCTATTAACAGATAAATATTGGCCAATGTTCCAATATTGGCCAATTCCTGTAAAAGCAGGAAATTATATGTCGTTTTCCCGAGGTCTCATGTCTATCAAACCAATTTTTTCCTTCACACTCGCCTTCTGGTGCCTCAGGCAGTTGCCCGGGTCGTTTCTGATTAAAGCAAGACAACACGCAGTTATTGACTTACTCCGCGGTGTTCCACCACGTCCTTTTCCCTTCTGCAAGATACGCTATGGATTCCAAAATTAAATTAGCGCGCGTATTGAAGTGTTTTTTTATGAGCATGAATTCTTATGAGCACTTTGGTTTGATTTAGCTAGATTAACCTCTCGTATTGAAGCTAAAGAAGGGTTAGTTTGGAACGGACATGGTAAATTTGAAGCATTTTCAGATGACAAGGACGACACCTGAACCGTCACCCTCTCTCCAAACTTCCGCACCACACCAGCGAAAGGACATCTTACCCTCCACAGATTTAACAAGCACTAGGCCCGTACTATACATAGGACTACCATAATTTTTTTAGTTGAATATCGAACATCGGAGGGGAGGTCAAAGTATAGTATGAAATTTTAAAAGCTGCCTGCGACCTTCTTTCATAAGGAGCATTCTTTGAGGAAGGGAAAGAAATTTAAGACGTCAGAATTAGTGATGTGGGGTGGGTAAATATCCAACGGGTATGTAAATATTTTTTGGGTATATACCCGGGAATTTACCCAAAGCAAAAACTCATAAACTGGGTATTTTGCAAAAAAAAAAAAGTATTAGTGAATGGTGATTCAAAATGAAACTTATCAAATTTATAAACACCCCAAAACTGGAAGTTTTACAAAAAAGAAAAAAAATGTGAATGGTGACTCAAAATGAAACATAAAATTTATAAATACCCAAAAACTGGGTATTTCGCAAAAAAAAAAGTATTCGTGAATGGTGATTCAAAATGAAACATATAAAATTTAAATACATAATACATAGTTAATAATATTTTTAAATTAAAGTTTTGTCCAAATTTTTAAAAAAATTGCGATCAGGATTCCAAATAAAATATTCTTGAAGTAAAACGGGATCGGAGAATAATTTACCTTTTTTTTGTGAAGCAACGGTTTAGCTTTAATAACGATCTGTTTTGAAGCAACACGAGGGGTATGTTGGGACGGACCTCGCAATTTTGAACTTCGGTCGGATGGCACTTGAGATGGCACCCCCTCTCCTAACTTCCGCACCACGCCAGCGGGAGGGCGTTTGGCCCCCTACGTATGAGTTGGCGTGCAGCAGACCCAATACACGACGGATCTTCAGTGGAATAGGGTTTCGAACCTGGAACCCTCCGGCCCCAAAGCTGAAACCTTACCACTAGGCCATGACGCAATTGAATAAAGGTTTTTAACACCATTTATGTTATACAGATAGGGCTAGTGAAGCATCTGATTTTTAATTTTCTCACAATGCCATGCTACAATTCAGCCATTCTTGTTTTAATTTAATGAAGAGTTACTCACCCACTTCACATGTATTACTCCAAATTTTATTCTGAAAAGTAAAGATGGGAAAGAGGAAAAAGACCTACTTGAAATGAAGTACTGCAATTGTGATTAACAATTAAGTACTTCAACTGTAAGTACTGCTGTAATGCTGAGCACAAACTCGCCAATGTAAGCAAAATGAAGAAACACATAAAAAAATGTTTCAAATTTCCTGTTAGTTTGAAAAAGGTCTTTGGAAAAGAATGGAATAGGTAATGAGTTTTGTTTTAAACAAATTCCAACCACATCAAATTTGGAGTTTCAAAAATATTTAAGTATTGATGTTGATGATCCAGATGAACCCTATCAAGTGAGAAAGACGTCTAATACATTTTCAAATAACACAACAGTTTCAGCGACAAGAATTTTACGTTCACTATCACTTTTAAAAAGTATTAGAACTGAAACATCTGCTAACTTTTAAGCAGAAATGTCTGGTTCTTTGACTAATTCATCCAAAAATTATTATAAACAGTCCTGTCTTTCATTTTAGTTTAAATTATCAGCTCTTTATCATTTTAAAGGCAAATTGAACACTTTCTTTTTTTTAAAAAAAAAATGAGTTAAAATAACTCTTTTTAAAAAAGCAACGAATACATTATTCTTCATTTACTCATTGTAATTTAAAATGATTGGTATTTAAATCACGTATTTATACATGATTTAGTATTGCGTTTTTTTATTAATTTTTTTAGTTTTTATAAAATTTAAAAAGTTGTAAAAGGTTCTTATGTTTATAGTTTTTCTTTTTTTACTTTACCTTACGCTCAATATACATAACAGTATCATTATTATACTATAGTGCATGCATTTTATACGAATAAAAGTTTAACTATATGATCAAAAGCATCCGGACACTTTCGGATTTTCAAATTTTTTAGAATTTCTCTGGAAAGACTAGAGCAACTGCCCTTAAACTACGACAATATAAAGAATAGACTCTAATTCACATTTTGCAGTGAAGATTCGGTCATGAAGGCATTTAGGGGACCGACCAGAAATTGTTGAAGATGAAAAAAATATGGCCTCCTGCCGTTTCACAGAAAGCTGATAATAATCTGCAAATTTCATCAATGGTTATTCTTAATATGTACATGCCTTGCATACATTTTCGTAAAAATAGCAACTATATCCTGGAAAATATAAAGGTTTTCTTAAAAAATCCCAAACTTTCCCGCATGTTTTTTGCTTATAATATGCAGAGGTTCCCACCAAATAATACTAAACTTAAGAATACTTGACAATGCGTAGAAGAAGCATTGTATTAGAATTTGAAATACGAGTAAATACCTTGAATATTAGAGGAATTTTGAGTATATGTAGTAAATAATTTTTTACTGCGCATGCATGAGCGAGACATAGCGTAATTTTTCTTTCATAACTTCAAAGCCAGATATATAGGACACCTTATATAAAATTCCAGTCGACTACCACAGTTTAGAAAGCATATCGGTGGATTGGTAGTCAGCAGAAATTTGCTTCTCTAAGAGAAACAAAATGATGAAGGTTTTTATACAAATTGATATTTTTTAAACTTAATTTACGAATATTTAAAGAATTATAGAGACTGAATATGCTGAGTCCTAGGTATATTTATACATAAAATCTAGATTAAATTGTAGTTCGACGATTATTATCCGATTCTCTCTGGTCCTGACCATCCTTCATTTGAGAAGATCTATTTGACTATTCCGGCTACTTTGTATGAATAGAACCTAAAATAATATGTAATATCTAATTTCTAAAAAATCTAATAGAAAGAAAAATTTTTTCACAATGTTATACTGCTCACAAAAATATAATTTGCAAAATGAATATGAAGCGATAATGAATAGGAAGTATTTGATTTTTTTATTAACTGGATGAATACCAGAATGGCAAGTCAAAGAAAGTTATTCAACCAGCAGTGGGAAGACGTTTGCAAAGTCCATCCTCTTACAAAACTTCTTGAGCTGAAGTGTACCTCGAGCAAAGAGTGGCGCTGAGAATCCCAGAACTGATGGATAATCTAATCCTGTTCTATGCGCGCCAGTGTGTTTTTGGCAGTCTTGGGTGACCATCACCCTTTCAAGTAAGGTGGCACTTGGGACACTACTGAAAGTATGTGGGGCACCTCTTGGGTGACCACTCACCCTACTGAACCAGTCAATGGGGCACATTTGGCAAGTGACACTACCCATTCGAACAGAGTCAATGTAGGACCACTCTGCAGACCACACACCATTGAACAGTCAATGGATCTGGGTGACCTCAGCCATGGGCTCGTCCTGTTTGACATACCTCTTCTCTCTCCCACCACACCATAATGATAATATTGATCATACAATCATTGTGCATAATTAAACAACTTTATTTGACTGTTATTTGCTTTTCATGCTTGTTTAAATAACAAACAAACACAAAAAAAGCTTCTTTTTTTTTTAAAAATCCTTTCATATTCAGTGAAGACCTAACTCGTGATGTCCATGTTTACTTCAACCAACATTTCATCTATATCTTACAATGTGTTAATATTCATTTAATTTGACATTTCCTTGAATTCACGTTTTGTAAACCTTTCAGTTTGCCTTCTATTGCCTTAAATGTGGAAGCGGAAGTGATGTCAAACCTTCAACTACAATTTTGATAACGTCAAAACAGAGAGGAAGTTAAAGTTTCTGCATGTAAATAAATTATTTCTAATTTAAAACGGTTCTCATCGTTTCTTTTCTGATATCCTAGACTGTTCACAACGGATCTCCCGAGACTACCACTTTTGGACGATTTCACCGAAGGGCGTCAGGCAATTAGTCATATGGAGCTATTTCCGGAGTTCTTGTATAGTCACGCTCAGTAAAATGTAAACATCACCCATCCATTCTTCACTTTCCCCATTTTGATGAAAAATAATCCTGCTCAGGCACATGCGCAAAGCGCGGAGGGTTTCCGGAATCCTGCTATACAATATCACGTGGTGTCGAATTATACTCCAGAAAGATAAATCTCCATTATCCGGAAGTTAAAATTAATGAAGTCTAAGTTGTCGTCTGTTCAGAAGGCTCTTTTTTCATAGAGCCGGCTACAAATGAAAAAAAAAACTCTAGAATGTAGTACGAGCAGGATTGTAGTGGATGGAAGTTGCTTTTAAGATAATATAACCTCCTTAGAGCAGCACTAATTTTGTCACCCATGATGTTAGAGCATCTGGTACTGCATATTTTGTGATTATCCACTGTCCAACGATGCGCTTTTATGAAAAAAAAAAAAAAATCGTCAGGGGAGTTGAGCCATAGTTCCGGCTCCATCCATGCCATCTGAATTAACTAATTCTACAACAATGAAATGAATTTTTTTAAAAATTTATTTTAACAAAATATCTGGAAAATGCCTCTAAATTGTGAAATGCATATTGACAAAGATTTTAACCATCACCCACCCACTTATTTTTCTAGTTTTTCACAAGCGTACTTCACTGTACTTCACATTCTATGAAATTGTTTTGTCTGAAGGCCATAGAACCGGCTCTAGTGCCTGAATAGGAGAATTTTAATTATACCAACCCCGTAGATTTATTAACACACTGTCATTGAAATTAATTATTTTTCTCATTTCATCTTATAATTTATCCTTTAGGGCTAAGAGGACATACGTCTAAACATTCGGAAGAATTGGGAGGAACTGTCAAATCTGATACATTATATTCCCCCCAAAACAAAACATTTCTAACCAACCAACTTTTCTAGAAAATTTCTGTTCTTTCTGTTATTGTACACATTTTTAAATCTTACTTATATGTATTTATTTGAGAGGGTAAAAATATGGGTATAATTGGAGAAAAAATGAGATAGTTACCTTGCGCGCATGATTACGGGTAAAATATTGGTCTAAACACAATATTTGGGTATCTAATCCAAACGGTCTGTTTAAGAAAACTGAATCTCAAATGTATTAACATTTAAATTTACTATTTTATATACCCAATTTAAAATAAAAAATAAAACCTGAATTTAAAATTAAAATTTCAACATTTCTACCTCCCCCCCCCTAAAAAAAAAAAAAAAAAACTTCTCTGAGAAAATATGTATTAAACTGTGAACTAATTTGTAGAACATAGCAGAACACATATTCAGAAAAAAAAAAAAGTTTATGTGTGTATTCAATAGTTCTGAGATATCATGCGCAATATATATAAAAAACATTTAGATATAGTGTTTTTAAAAGATGCCCCATTTCAATGTTTACGTTGAATAGCTGATACAGTTTCTTCCCGCATAACTTATAATTACGGGCATTTTTAACGCGGGTTGTATTACATTGTTCAGGAAACGACTGGGAATAATATATTTTTTTTCAAAAAAAAAAAAAATCGAAATTTCGAGATTTAAAGGTCATAAGGTCCTGACAAGATCTGCAAATTGTTTTATTCTTTCTTTTCAATTTGGTTTTCACAAAGGCTTATAAATCTTAGGGTTTGTGTGTATGCACATCTTTTTTTTAAGCTTTAATTAATTCTTTGGTAGTGACCTGGATTGATCTTATTTACCCGTGCAGGAAGTACGCTAATTGATGTCCAAAAGTAAGCATAATTCGAAAGGCGCGGAAATGGAGTTGATATAGATACAGTGGTTCGCAATCACTTGTGGAGAATTGCGAGTGAATTGAGACACTGTCGAAATTACACTTTACGGTGAAGATTCGGCCTACGAGGGCAATTAGGCCGTCTAGAAGATGGTGAAGGAAAAAAAAATGATTAGGACTCATCCTGCTCTACAGAACGCTGGTAATGATTTATAACTCAATATTTTGTTTGCTGTACGCAATACTTACACGCATTTTCGAAAAAATTGCGTTTGGCTGAGAAGTATAAAGGTTTTCTAGAAAAAAAAAAAATCGAAATTTTCGCATGTTTTTTTTATTATTACATGTAGAGAGTTTTCAATCAAAATTATACTGAAAGTTACAGAATACATGACAATATGCTGTTAGCGAAGCATCTAATAAAATTTGAAGCAAGTACTGAAGATTCGATGAAATAAGTGAATATTTGTAGCAAATAATTTTAACCGCGCATGTAAAGGAAACATTGTATAATTTTTCTTCTAGAATTTAAAGCCAGAGACATAGGGCAGCTTATATAAAATTCCAATTTTGATTACCGTTAAGATCCAGAAAGATGTCAGCGTTGCATCAGTTGAATTTCTTTTGTTCTCAAGAGAAACAAACGCAGGAAGATCCTTAATTTGGAGAGAGTTCTATGAACTCTGATGAATCAAAACGGACAACACTTTAAAAACATAGATGTCATCATCTAACAGGTAAAGAAAATGAAGTGAAGCTAATTATTATTATGTGATAAATTCAACAGATCTACTTGTCTCAATAATACATCATCCGGAATTCAATAACCTTCTCATCTTGGCATAACAAATACTCCCAATCTATACTCCTCTATAAAAGCAATGTTTGTGCGTGTGTGTGTTTTGTCTGCGATGTCCAGGACGAAGCATCGTTCCTTACAGCTATGAAATTTGGCACACAGGTAGTCGTAATGGTGACTCAATGCACACCTTGGAAGCCGAAATTTTAAAATTTAATCTAGAAATTTTTTATTTTAATGTCTGTATTGTTTTGGTTGATTTTTCGCACTAATTTCTCTAATAGAAGGTTTCTTGAATAATTGTATGACAAAAAATAAATATACACCATCGGAAAGAGCAGGCGATTTCGTTCTAATGAAGTTATTTTGAATTTCTAACGTAATTTACTGAATTTTATAATTTTTTAAAAAAATAGTTAGTTTTGCCATCTAAATGTGTTAGTCTTGTTTTTAAATTTGTTGCATCCGACTTTCCAATAACATCATTATTTCTAATTTTTTTTCAGCTTATAGAACGGTTCTGTCGGATTTAAAACGAGAACGGCTAAAATATCTTTCCTGTTTTGAATTAATCTTTTTCTGGGGCCGTTGAGAAGAGCTTTTTCGATCGAGTCTCGCGCGGCACTTCTAGGAATGTTGTTACCTTTTGATTGGCGGACGCAGGATACGCCGCGACCTTCACCTGAATGAATACATCGATTATTATTTTTTTGATCTGATTTTGTTTTACTTGCTGTATAATAACTACTTTCACTGTTCCACTCTTGTAATATTGATTTGATTAACGTACTTGTACTGTACTGCAGCACGAAAATAAGCAGGAAAATCAAATAATGTGTATCTTTGTTTTGATTTTGTGTTCAAAACTTTTTCATGTCATTTTGGGCGTTTTTCTTTTCATTTTTTTTAAAGTCCTAATTCCACGGGCAACGCCAAAAGTGTCTGGCAATCTTAACGTGTTTAAGCCTCGCATATTTTACTTGAAGTATAATAATCATTTCACGTTGCACTTTTTTTAAGTCATTGTTTTGGATTAACGTATTGCTGTACTGCAGCGCAAAAGCAGGAAAAAAATCAAATAATGCGTATCTTTTGTTTTGATTTTGTTTTCAACTTTTCATGTCATTGTGGGCGTTTTTTTTCTTTTCTTTCTTTTCTTTTTTCATTTTGTTAAGTCCTGATTCCACGGCAACGCTGCGCGTACTGCCATGTATAAAAAAGGAATAATACCTTTTAACCAAATACATGGTTAAAATAATGCATCTGTTTTCTTAATAAAAAAACAAATTGATTGTATTTTTGCGAATTCAGAAATGGAACTCTCTTTAGTTTTAATTACAACAATTTAAACTGTTCTCTCATGACATGGTTGCTATTTTCAATTTATGTTATACCAGACAACAAATGGCAAGGTTAAAAGAGTAGGTGAATGTCTGAAAACAATGGAGATTACAAAACACAATTATGCAAATTCAACTTAAATATCGCCAAAGCTCAAAATTACGCTAACACGTGATAGCTTATTTGGCACAGTTTACAAAAGAAGGAATCGTGCCAAATGAATTAGGCATCATCACCAAAAGGGGTTACTTCAGGACTTTTAATCTCCTGTGTTAAAGATTAGGAAATCAAAAAAGGATAAAAACGCTGTTCAGCAGTAACTGACTTAGATGCATTTCTCGGAAGGAATTTTGGCGAAATAAATAGCGAAATGTAAAGACCCAATCTTCTTCGAAGAAAAAGTTTCGCCTGTACGTTTCTGCTGCATTTTTACTTTTTCGAATACGAATTATACATAGGCTAAGTAACCGTAAGACTTTGACCTCCAAATTTTCTTGAATCTCCACATTTTAGGCCTCCCTGTGTCCGATAAAACCATTTTTTGGAATTATGTATGTAAATATGATAACTTAAAAGTACAACGAGCTACACAGATTAAATTTGGGATGTGATCTTTACACGAAAACTGAAGATATTTATCAAATTTTGGAAGGAATCCTTCTTCGTAAAGTCTGTCTGCCCGTATGTGTGCATATGAAGAAGTTAAATAAAAAACACGACGAGTTGATGGATGAAATTTGACATATTATCTTATTACGAGAATTGAAGATTGTATCAGATTTTAAGCCAAATTCTTCAAAAAGTTAACTTTACCAATCTTGCGTATGTGAATGTGACAACTCAGATATGCAAAAGCTAGGTATGTGAATTTTAGCATATGATCTGTATATAACAATTTTTTATCTGTACCTAATTTTAGATTAAATCCGTTAAAGAGTAGACTGTTTCTTTGTCTGTCCCAGTGTATGTGAGCACAAACGAATAACTCAAAATCTCAACTACATAAATGAAATTAGTATGATGTGGGAATGACACCAAACTTATATATTGTTACGAACATGGAAAGTCGCTTCCCAGCAATGTTAGTCTTATGGTTGGGAAGAGATTTTTACAGGGGTAAGTATAGAACGACCGGCAGCAGCCAGACCTGGACCCCGACTAAATTCGACGAATCGAATGTAAAATAAATTTGAGACCTGTCGCCAAACGGCGATTAAGATATTCGACCCTTTTTTTGTCGCCAGGTAAGAGAATGATATATACAGATTGTTCGGGATTTGCTGTCTGCTGGTATTGTTAATTTGTGCAAGTGCTATGTTTTCCTGTCACCTGTGTTTCGTTTTTCCGGAATATTCGATAATAAAGCATCGTTGCATCATACTGCTTGTTGGACTGTTTTCACCGTAACACACACCGAACGATTTTCGTAACAACATCTATTATGAGTTTTGGATCCAATAGATGACGAGAAAAGGAATTAAAATTCAAAACTGGCAAAACACGTGTCGGTGGGTGGGCTGTCTGTCTGTTGTATGTGTGTGAATACCATAACCCGAAAACGTAATGAACAAAATGGATTGCAATCCGGAAATCCGGATCCGGTAATCCGGCATCATTAGACGTCTACCGGATCTGGCACCAGTTTGCTGGATCCGGTAAATTTTAAAAAAAATACATGAAGCCGATTTCTTGAAAAAATACTCGCGTTGTTGCAAGAGTAGGTACTTAAATGCGTGGTGTGTACGAGTCGTTCGACGCTGACTCACCCGCTACACATATAGACATTGTTATTGTTCAGTTGATAGATGAATTATGTTTATGTTGCATTTACGAGTACGAGAATGATTTAAGTAGATAATTAGACTTAGAAATGAATTGAGTAACGATCCATATTTCTGATTTTTCTTTATAATACGACTTTCTTCTTACATAGTGACCGAAATAACGTTTTAAATTGTAACCTATTTGTATTGCATTGCAGGTACTAGTCTAAAAGTTCTAAAACAAACATGTCACTTTTGAAACCAATTCAAAATGAAAACAGGAATATTAATATACTTACAGAATAAAAAAAATATGATGATGATACAAGACGAACTGATGATACATTTACTATGCCGAAAAAAAAAGTTGTAAGACTAGAAATGAAAAATATCTTAGAAAGAGTTGTTCAAGATGATAGCTTTAAAGAAAACGTAGATAATACAGTAGAAAACAACTTAGATTCATCGTCATTGAAAAATGATTTGACATTACAGAAAGAATTACAGATGCAAATCCAGCAAGATATGAAAACCTAAAGCATAAATACCAAAAAAAGAGAAAGATTATAAGAAAACATTAAGAAAGGAAATGACTGCATGTGAAAGTGAAGGAGTTCGAGGAAAACACCTGTCTTCTATGATACCGACAATAAAACCGACAAGTGTAGAAGCAGAAAGGGCTTTCTAGGCCACTGGTTATATTTGTAGTTCTGTAAGAAGTCGGTTGGCAGATGACGCAATTAACACTATTTGTTCCCTACGATAATTTTTTCAAAACCAAAGTGATTTTTTTAATTGTTTTATTTAAAATAATAATTAAAAGTAAGTGTATAAAAAAATACGAAGAAGTTTTAAACTCGTTAATTGTGATAATTGTGCCATTGATTAAACAGATTCATGATGACTGTCATAATTATAAGAATGAGACTGCTTGGCGTGTGTCTAAAATACCTAATTATTGTGATCTCAGTTGATGAGCTTGATTTAGTTAGATTTAATATAAGTTACATTACAAGTTATCATTGATGTCATTTGTGAAATATAGTAAGTGAGACTGAACTTAACCGCCCGTCATTATCTAATTATTACTAAACTAATATAACAATTACAATTTAACTAGTTACACTGCACTAAATTTTTATTGTTGATTCATACGTAAATGTTGATTAATTATAACAGTGTAAATGAAGTTGATTTCATAAGAAATTAAGGCTTTTTTTCTAAACTTTGTAATACACTCACTTTATCATCTTTTATACAGTTGATTTTGGAATGAAAAGCCAAAATAGTTTTGATATGACCAATCCGGCAAGATCCAACCGGATTGAAATTGGTGCCGAATTGAAATCCCTATATGCGATCTTAACCCCAAAATTGTAAATCTGAGCCGAATTTTCGACCCAATCCTTCATGGGGAGAGGTCCAAAATGCATTCTCTATGCTCTTCTCTACACTACGAAGCTAAACACAAAATGCGCCATATTGAATTACTTTACGAGAAAGTCTAGGAAAGAACTCACTCTCATGTTCTCTATATATTTCATATAGAAGGAGACATAAAAGTAAGCAGTTGGTGGGACTGGGTATTTGAAATTGTAAAACCCATTCGTTTTTCGCCTGTTTCAGTCTTGAAGAACAATATTCATCGAAAGTATGCACCACACCCAGTGCAATAAACACGCAATTCAAAAATAAAATTTAAAAGGTAAAAACAGGAAAAAGAATTAATTCAGATGCAATTCAAAGAAGACAGTGAGTATTGCGGTTGCAAGGTTTGGGGAAAAGTGTCACTGAATAACAAAAGTGCGTAAAAGTTGCAGTTCAACTGTATGGCAACAAAATGACACTGGAGTGAATAAAGAAGAAAGCAACGGTTGTGTTTTCCCCTTGATTTTCTCATCTGCTTCTACAGAATAGTGTGTTTTATGTGCATTGTGAAAGCAAATCGCCCCCCTTGACCGATTGGGTTCAAAGTTTAACACAAATTTACAAGTTTGCTTTTAACAATTTGACTACGATATATATATTTTAAAATTATCTAGTTTTCTATTCAGAATTTCGCTGGTGTGGCGCGGAATTTTGGAGAGGGGGTGCCAACTCAGGTGTCATCCTCGTCATCTGACCACGGTTCAAAATTACGACACCTATCACAAAATAGCCTTCATGTTGCTTCAAAACGGGACGTTAATATAACTAAACTAAATTAAACAGAATTATTTTTTAAATTTTTTTATCCAATTTTCTATATAAATGAAGATAATTGGCTTCAAATAAGCCAAATTGATATGTTTGAAGTGATCTCTTTTTTTTTCCTCGAATGGATTTTAAACCATACATGGGACATAATACTCCCATAACCAAACCAGCGGGAATCTCCCCTAAACTTTCTCGTATACTTCCCAAAAAGGTGGTGTTAGCCCTCCCACGCGTGGATAAAAAAATTCGAACCTACTATAACACAGAGTCCAATGACTATCAGAAGGTTTTTCATTGTAGATTATACTGATTGTAAAATATTTAGGCAAAGAATAGCTTCCGCGTGCACAGAGATTGCTACCAGTACGCATGCGTATGGTGAATCGTATTAGGAAAAATTAATTATGCAATTTGGACGCCTTTTTTTAAACCGATTGACACAAAAATTGGACATAAATCTGTAATTAAAGTAAGAAGGCCACATACCAAATTTCATTTATCTAAGTAATTTTGTTAAGAAGTTATTGCGATTAAAATATGCGATTATACAGACCGATAGACAATCAACCCTTCGACGGATTTGGTCCAAAATTTGATACGGACCTACATTCATGATGATAAAACTGTGTATTAAATTTTATCCATCTAGCTATTCAAGTGTTTGAGTTATAGTGTTAGCATGACTTCCCGTAGATGGATTTTGTCCAAAATTTGATAGAGACCTACAAATTATGTTTAAAGACCACATACCAAATTTCATCCCCGTAGCTCTAATAGTTTTTGAGTTATCCTGTTCACAGACAAACACACAGAAATTATCCCAAAATTGTGTTTTTCGGTTTCAGGGAGGTCTAAAACGTGGAGATTCGTCAAAACCTCGAGTTCGAATTTTTCGACGATTATAATACTTTCTCTTTGTATACTTCGTATACGAGAAAGTAAAAACATTACATTTTTATTCATGAAACATGATTATTATTAGTTACTGTGAAAACTTATTTACAATATTTCATCAATATTAGTGCAAAAAATGTGTATCGCTTACCAATAGATCGAAACTATCGGACATACATGCACAGAAGAAAAGGCTAAAAAGCAGTAGCTTTTGGAGGGAAAATAGGCTGTGCCATCTAGGTGACAAAAGATGAAATGTGCGCAATTGTTCTTGTTCTACAACTGGGGCTTTTACAAAGAATTTCAAATCAATTTTTATCCCAGTAGTAAATTTAAAATGTGAGTGGGAAGTATATGTCCCATTAGTAATCAAAGCTTTAAGAACAACTGAATTTCTTGAATCTAGGTCAGAGGCTCTCAACCTGTCGTACGCGTATCCCTGTGGGTACGCGAAAGTGATCTTGGTAATGGCGAAAAACACAAAACATTAGCATATTCTAGAATTTCGTTTATCCCAGTTCGTATGCGAAAGCCTTATTCACGAAATTAGAAAAAGGAAGTTGATTAAAACATATCTAGTAATTGAGCCATTGTTAGGTCTCATCATAAGTTAATGGGAAATTATTTTAGTTCTGTTTTCATAAAGTGACCATTTATTTTTCCCCTCAAAACGGAACATTTTTTTTAACTTTTAGGTAATATTATGTGAATTCAAGAAAACACACATTTCTTCAGTTTTTACTTATTTATGAAAAGAACAGGAATAAACACGTGAAAATAAATAATTCATGTGATCTTTCATTTTTCTGAAGAACACATTTTGCTTCAGTATATTTGGTGTAGATTTAAGAAAAGAATGAAATTCTTGGCAGGATTTCTTGAAATTAACTGCGGTAATTAACGTTACTTTATAAATTGCGACTTGGAATTGTGTTTTCCAGCTCGTCCACAACTTATTCATAGACAAAGACCCTTTCCACGGGTGCATTAGTGCCGGCAGACAAAGAATATACTCAATAATTATACGAAAGTTCGTATGATTTCAATTATTGGAGTGAAATTGTTTGAATATATATATATATATATATATATATATATATATATATATATATATATAGTTCCACAGAAACTTTCGCTTAAAATATTCCCAGTATTTCGTTCTGTCACTTCATGCGGTGTAATGAAGTTAGAACAAAGTGCCAGATGGCAGGCTTCTGACCAACTTACATATGTGTGACAAGTATAACGCATGTTCCGTCATCTCCGGGGTACTACACATTACCGCAGGATTTTTTTATTTTTGGCCTCTTCTTGTTTGAAATTGTTAACGTGGGTTGCTCTCTTCCTGAAAACGGGACCTTTCGGCGTCTCGAAGTTGTGCTTGGGGACAACGGGACCAGCTACCCGAAAAACGGAACTTTTGGGCGTCCCGAAGTTGTGCTTGGGGACAACGGGACAGGCTACCA
>BGPR01015743.1:0-36088 GCA_013235015.1 Araneus ventricosus | reverse complement strand
AAATTAAAATTTATTTGGCTGCTTTTTATCTCATATCAATGACAACATTACCGTTTATTAATTTGTAGTAGAGGAAGATACAGTTTCAAGAAAGGAAGAATACACCTTATCACCAGACAATGGCCAATGTCTTTCTTTTTGCATGGACAATTGTGTTTATTTAAAAATAACCATTCATTATATGATTGATAACCTTTAGTCAAATAGTGTAATTATTTTGGTCTGTTTTTTTTAGATTTCCGACAGCCAACAAGAGACGGACGATTGTGGTGATGATGACGTAATTCCTCAGCCTGGGACAAGTTTTGAGCACGAGCCCAGCACAAATCAGAGCTGCATAACCCCCCAAATCGATCCCTGCACGATACTATGAGGGATGTCCTCCTGGAAAAGAAGGAAACTTGCCAACACTGAGCAGGATGTAATAAAGACGGTCACTTCTGCCTTAAAGGCAAGAAGTGACCAGGAAAGCGGTATGGCTTTCCACATAGGAAAACTTGTGGAGAATGCCATGAGGGAGCTTTCCTCCCCTCGCGCAAATGAGTTTATGCAAAAGATCTTCAGTGTCGTTACTGAATTTCTATCAGTGGAAGAGGAAACATTTTTTAAATAAAATTTTTTATTATGTTGATGTGAATTATTCTCTTTTGTGTGATAAAATATTATCAAGGTGAAGTATACTTTGATGAGTAAGTTTTAATTGGACATTGCATTTAAAAGTATTTTTACTTTCTGGGTAATCTTAATTAAAATTGCATTGAAGATAGTAGCAAATATGTAGCAAAATAATAAGATTTATTTCGATTTTCTCAAATAGAGTACGGGAAATGTATATAATGAGAGAATTCTAAAATGTGTATAACAAGTAGAAAAAGAAACTGCAAATACAATGCACTTTTACTTGATAGCTACTTTTTCTTTTTTCTTATCAAATTTTTATATAATTTCTTTGTCTGATTTTAGATGAACTTTTCAGCATCTTGTTCATTTTTATATCAATTTTCCTAATAATTTTGAATAATTCTTGCATTATATAAAAGTTTCAAGAAAGATATTTTTCTTTGGACATATCTAGGCTGTGAAAACAATACGATTTTATTCTCTTTGCAATCTTATTTGCATTTCTTTTTAACAAGAATTCATATCACATAATTAGTAAATTCCTCATATATTAGCTTAGCTTGACATGTATTTTTCATAATATGATTCTGAGATAGTTAATTTTGAAATCAGGGTCTTATTCACTGGGCACCCTGTAAGTGTGAAAAATTGTACTCCGACAATGGCAAAACCTTTGTTGGTGCAAATCGGGAAATTAAGGGGATTTTGAAACTGGTTAAAGAGGCAGATGAGAAGCTTTTGGGTTTCTTGTCAGCTAAGGGAATTGAATGGAAGTTCATTTCGCCGAGAGCGTCTTCCTTTGGTGGCTTGTGGGAAGCTGCAGTAAAGTCTGTCAAACACCATCTTAAGAGAATCGTGGGCAGGTCAAATCTAACATACGAGGAGGTTTTGAGTGTGTGCATCCAAATCGAGGGAATTTTAAATTCCAGACCCCTGTGCCCCTTATCGAGCAGTGCGGATGATTTAAATGCCTTAACACTTCGCTCATTTTTTAATAGACAGGTCAATGAACTCTATAATTGAACTTAATTTAACCGATTTGAATGAGAGTGTCCTTAAGAGATGGCAACGGGTGACCAGGTTGAAGCAGCTTATTTGGCGAAAGTGTCACCGAGACTATGAATTGCAGCAACGTAAAAAGTGCCAATTTTAAAAGAAAAATGTAAGGGTGGGTGATCTGGTTGTGTAATGATCGAAGACAATATGCCTACCTTTAAATGGCCTATGGGCAGAATTACCAAAATATAAAGTGGAAAGGATACTGTAATTAGGGTCGCGAAAGTTAAAACTCAAAATGGTGAGAATAAACGAGTCATTTCGCGAGTGTACCTGTTGCCTATGCCAGTTTTAATTTTATTTAATTGTGTAATATTTTATTGCCTTTTATTTGCATCTTATTAAATGTAAAACATTTAATTCTGTGGATGATTAACTGAAAATGATGTAGTGTAATTTTATCGTGAGCTTCTAGAGATTCATACTTTAAGTTTATATTAGTGGGTTTTTATTGTATAATTGTATGTTGTATTTTTAATCTGGTATGTAGTACTTTGCGGTTATGAATTTGCATACTGGAGTGTCCTTGCGTTCTATTTGTGTATGCCAAGACTTGAAATTTATTTAATTGTAATGTTTTTTGTAATGTTAACTGTATGTGACATGTCAACGGGGGAGAATGTTCGCGCCCCGCTTCTTCTGCCTTGGTATCAGGGTCAGATGGCGCTGCTGTTCTTTATTTTATACATATAGTGATCTTGATTTAATAAAGTTATAAAGTCCATGAAGCTCGTGCGTGATGCGTCTTTTCTGAGCTATGCCTTTGTATTGTGCTAACCAGATATGGAAAGTATGTAAACATAAAAAAAAGTTATGCAGTTTATTTATAATTCCTGTATTGAACTTTCCACAGAGAGTATCAAAGTAAATCATTCGGTTTAAGTGAATTTTACTGAAATTTGTAAAAAGCATTAATAATCATAATTTTGTATATTGATGAAACAGTATATTAGGTTAAATATTGTTATATATAGACATTGTGCCTATACCTGTAATGATAAAACTGTTTGACAGCTTTTGAATTTAGTAAAAAGATTATATGAACCGACTGAAAGAACAGGATCTAATTTTTCCTTATTATCAAAGTTTTACATAATTTTTCCGTCTGATTTTAGATGAACTTTTCAGTTTCTTGTTCATTTTCATATCTATTTTTCTTATAATTGTGAATTATTCTTGCATTATATAAAAGTTAAAGAAATTTCTTTTTCTTTGATGTTTTTTATAACATGGACATATACATGCTAGGAAAATATGATTTTATTCTCTTTGCAACCTTATTTGCATTTCTTTTTAATAAGAATTCATATCACATATTTAGTAAAATCCTCATAAATTAGCTTAGCTTGACATGTATTTTTCATATCATTCTTTAAAAATAAATCTTTTAGTAAATCATTATTTCAAGAAAAATAAATAATGGGAAAATATCTCTTTGGAGATTTATTTTATACATGCAATCCTCAGTGGAAGGAGATTACGGATGAATTTATGGCAAGACAGAAGAGTCATGATAGGCATGATTTAATTGGTAGTGTTCCACTTAAAAACTGAAATCTCTTGCAAATCTCATAAACAAAGGGAATATATTTGGAGCTATTAGATGCTTCATGTATACCGTTGAATGGCAGAAACGTGGGCTACCACATGCACACTTTCTACTATGGCTGCAAGGAAAAAATCAATGTTCATAAAATAGATAATTTCATCAGTGCAGAATTGCAAAATTCTGAAAGTGATCCAATGTTGCAGGGTGTTATTAAGACACAGATGATACACGATGCTTATGGAAGTATTAATCCTCAGTCTCCATGCATGAAGGAAGGGAAATGCAGTAAAAGGTACCAAATTTTTAAAAAAAATACATTGATACGGGGCATGATGGATATCCACTGTATCGTCGAAGGAAACCTGAAGATTGTGGTTATGTAACAAATAAGAAAGTATGTGGATCTGATGTTGAGATTGATAATAGATGGATTGTTCCTTTTCGACCTTTATTGTCAAGAGCATTTAATGTCCGTACTAATGTAGAATACTGCAGCTCTATTAAATCCATTAAATATGTATGTGAATATATAAACAAAGGTTCTTACATGGCTGTATTTAACTTGGCACATAATGAATGACACACAATATGACGATGTTGAAACGTATGAAATAGGAAGATATCTCAACAGCAATGAAGAATGAAAGAACTCCCACTGTTATTTATTTGTGTATCTTGAGAAGGGTCAGAAAGTTGAATATACCACTGAAAATGTTGTTGAGAGATGACCCAGCTGAGGGCGCCACCTCTAGCTTAGCACGCCAGAGGGCGTTGCTTTTGTAAATAAAAATCATACCAAGAGTGTGGTAGAAGGAGTGGGCGTTTTGGCTGGTTCTTCATTGCCTGTGTGCGGTTGGATATTTGTTGATGGGGTTTTTAGGTTGTAGCATGATCCGTAAGATTTAATCTTTAAAGTTTTATTGTTCTCTGTTTTCTTAGTTTAGTTAGGTTAATTGTGTTCTATTACATGAGTTCTGGTTTATTTAGTGTGTTGGTTGTGTGACTTTAGTGTAGTGGTTTTATTATAAATGTGTTAGAACAAGTGCAAGTTTCATCAGAAACAACTCTTACTGCTTCTTTTACTCTTCGTCAAAGCGATGAATTTGCTCGCACTTCACTGTATCAAGTGACAGTTGATCCAAGTAATTTTGACCTGTAATTATATAGCAATTGCTTTTCTGGAAATGATGAGAAATTTTAAAAGAAATCAATACATAGCATCGGATCCGCCCTTGTATGCTAAATACTGAAAAGGATTTTTTTTTACAGTGACCCGCAATTAAGTCCTTTGTTTCTTCAGTTTCCACCTACACAAATAAATTGTCCTGTTAGAACTTGTGCTTGTGAACAAATTGATAAAGTTGAAGTTACCCACTATTCTGTTCATAACTATTATACAGGAGTTGAGAATTTAAAGTATCTGCAGCTTAAAAAATGTACACGAGATAAAATTAAAACCTAATTATCTTTTTCTATTCCTATTCCAAAAAAAAACAAAAAATGTTAAAGGGAGAATTCGCGTCACGTGAAAAAAAGCAATATTTTCCCAATTAAAGAGACACTTATTTCCCGTAAAATCATTTAGGGCATACTTGAGGAGTATAGAAAATTCTATGTTTCCAAAAGATGATTCCACATTTTGTTTCTATTCTTGAATGCTTACGGCATGAAATTTACGATCCCATTTTAATATTTAAGTTGCAAAACTCTTACAACTTTTTAGGACCCTCCTGATCACGATCATTTGCCAACCTGTCAAACATAATTTGCCTTGGGATTCCAAAAAGAACATCAGGGGAATATGTTGGTGAAAAGTAGTGACAAAGTTCTGTGTATTGATTCTACACGCAAAACAAATCAGTATGACTTTTATATATTTAATCTAATTATTCCTGATAAATATGGAAAGGGGCCTCCTGTAGCTCATTTTTTGTTACTAATTATTTAGATCTAAATACCATGATTCGTTTGACCTTCAGCTTGAAGATTAAAATTCCTGATTTAAATGTTAATTGTATAATGACAGATGATGATCAAAATACATGTGAAGCTTTCAATACAGTATTTGACCCAAACATTATACATTTGCTATATAAATGGGATGTCTTCCGTTCTCGAGTAAGCAGATTCATGCTCAAGTATCCAATAAACAACTTGTTAAAAAATGAAATTCAGATTAAGTGAGTTACTTAATGTAAAAGAGAGGGTTGCATTTTAAAATATTCATTTGACTAAAAGTCCTGAATTTTTTGATTACTTCAAAAAACATTATTGCAACAGAGTTCTAGCTACAGAAATTTAACCTATGCATCTACACCAACAAATAATTATTGTGGGTCATTTCATAATCAACTGGAAACTGTCTATTTTCAACGGAAGTTTAATAATCGCATCGACAGGCTTATACGCACAGTTTTGGATATGCAAACATATCCGAGTTACACAATTGCAAAGAACTTAACCATTCAAAACTCATTTCCAACAGACTGTCTAAAGAATAGCAGAAATAATAGAATGATATGATTCAACTTACTAGTACTTTCTTGATTTGAAAGTCGCAAGTGAAAGAGATTGAGTATTCAGTGACACAAATCAATGATATCTGCCCCTTAAATGATTGTTGTTTCATTAAATGTTGAGAGGTTAGTTGTATGGGATTGTGTACTCATTTCCATCAGTGCAATTGTCAGCATCTTAGGAGCAACAACTGATGTAATTCATTCTCGGAAAATGATAGGAAAGATCTCTTTACAGAGTGACAATCTTTAAGTAGAAGAAAGCTTTTCAAATGTAGATTCAGAACCGGATCATAATGTAGTTCATACTTCTCACTTTGAACAAGTCAAATCCCCTACTCCAAATTTGTATTTTGAACTGTTAGAACTAATGAAAAAATGCGGACTGCTATTCCCAGTAATGTTACTTAGTGCCAGTTGTAACAGTTCTCCGAGTTCTGTAAAAATTGAACGCATTGTCCCTTGTGTAAAAACTCATCCAAATCAAAAATTAATTCCTCGGAATGATTTCTTTAAACCAATAATAAACATACGATACAAAATGCTCAGAAAAAGATTTCTAGAAAAAGAAAACTAGAGGAAGATATGGATGATTCTAATACTCATCCTACAAACATATATGTTGTAAAAAATCATTTATTGCTTTGCTACAAATATGCATTACTTAACTTATAATGAAAATTGCAAGTTTAGAATTCAGTAATGGAGATTTTAAAAGTTTAGATCTTTTCTTGAAGAGAATACTAATTGCAAAGTCAAAATTTACAGCTTTTGTTTGTGGTTGGTTGGTATGATGTTTTCATTGATGCCTTCCTGTACAAATTGTGCTCAATGCCAATAACATTTACTTTTATTAATTTTTCTGCGTCTCAGTTAATTTGGGAGACAGACTGGGCAGCAGAATTGTTTACCCATCATTAGTTTTCATTACTAAACAGAATGTTTTAATACCCATTGTAGGATTGTATCTATTGGAAGGTTTTACTTAAAGAACTCAAAACCTCTGCAAAAGAGAAAAGTTTAGGTTAATGCTACGAATGAAAAAATGGTTCGTTTCATTTGGAATTTACTGGCACAAAGGCCAAATTTGGTCTGAGCTGTCCCAAGATTGAAAAGCTAGTCCCAAATGAGACAGCACAGGACACTGCATCTAAGAGGTTTGTGCAGAATATGAATTAAAGAAAAAGATTAGGCTCTAAGGAGACATCGTGGGAGGAGACGGTTTGGTTGGTTTATGAGGTTAAATGCGCAGAGGCCATTTTTGGCGCTAACTACATAGCATGTGTAGATAAGCAGGATCAAGGTGTTAAAATATATGGTGCGATATAAGGTGGTAGATGAAATTCTAAAATTTGAAATTCATGAACATTATACAAAGATAAAATCATGTTGCCAAAATGAATAGATGAACGATGAAAAAATAAATACACAGTTTTAAAATATCAGATGTAAAATATTAAGCTAAATATCACATATGAAGAGACAAAAAAAGAACGGGGACAAATGTAAATGAAATCTTAAAATATTAAGAACAAAAGAAGTTAGTTAAACAAAAAACAAATTAAGACGGACATTTGTTTTTCAAAAATTCAAAAAAAAAAAAAGCAAACAGTGTCGATGGGAGACGGATTTGGTTGGTTGGTTGTTTGAGGTTTAATGCCAAGAGCATATTTTCCGATGGAGTGAACAATGTTATTAAGCTGCAAAGAAACAAAATATGTACATTTGCATTTATCCTTAGAGCAAGTTTTATCTCATTCATTTCTTTGTTTACTTAATTCTTATATAATCACCACACTCATATACAATATTTATTCCAGAGAGGTCAACAATTGTTCTTACCCTGTAAACCGATCAGAGATTTTAACAGATGATTTCGGAAGTGTCTACATTTGGCGATTTTATGTATTGTATTTTTTTTTTTTATTTTAGCGCTGTACACTGAGAGGGACTAAATCAAAATCATCTAATCTAACTATAAGAAAGATCCATTGTTGAATATGTAGAGATAATTTGGTCAGTCGAAAAAAATATCAACTACAAAGATTGTACATTTCGAGTCTTCCATCTATCGATTATAAGAGTTGTTTTATCAAACCATAAAATATTTTGTCAACTGATATTATTTTCCTTTCAGATTTCAAGTCATCACTCCAAAATCCGACTTCTTAAATTTTATGATATGTTTTAGAATGCATATGTTAGAGAAAGAAAAATACGCATTGTGTTGTCGATGAAGCATATTTACCTTTACAGGCTGAGTCGTTGGGTTTTTGCTAAGCCATATTTGTTTTCCTTACAGATCAAAGATATAGTTTTCAGACGAAGAAGTGGTTTGCCATTGTCTGGCGATAAAACTCTATCAGCTAAAGACGACGACGAATATTTTCCTCCAGCTTTACCACCAATTGGCTCGTTTTGAAGATTTACTCGGAGATGAAAAAGTGCAGTATGCAGTGATTCAAGCAATCTACTATCGAAAATTTCGCGACATATAAGCAGCATTTCGCCGCAGTACTTAATCGACTTTTTCAGATTTTTCCAGTCGGCTGAGGAAAAGCAGTGGTGAATTATTCATAGTTGGCTAACACTTCACACTAGGCGTTATTGAGAAGTTTGGTTAGAGTCTAAAACTACAGCTACTCACACTTTTTTTTAAAAAATCAGTGCAGGTAAATATAAGGATGAAAACCTTTTTTCTTTCATCTATCTCAACGATGGAACAGAATGGTTAACGTAAAAAATAAGAAAGGAGGGGGGGGGGGGGCTAATTCCTGATTACTAAATTTTCCTATTAAAGGGAACGGTGGACTTATGGCAAAAAATCTGAAAAATATACATTTTCTTTTGGTATATTAGGATGTTTGCTAATAATGAACCATAACACAAAGGCAGATGTCTCTAATTATTTATTAAAAAGTTACAGACATTTAAAAAATTTAAGGAAATAAGTAAACAAAAAAACCATGGAAAGAAAAACACGATTTGTTTTACCTTTTAATTTATTTTAGTTGGTTGGTTGTTTGGGGTTTTAATGCTTGCAGAGCCATTTTGTGGCAACTGCGCCAAACATGATGATGGATAAATAGAACACAGTGTCATTGAAAGGTATTTACCACAAGGAATATCACTGTCATTATAAAAGTAATTAAAATCAAGAATATAAAAGTGAAATATAGATAAGATTTATACACAAGATAGAAGACGATCGAGAGATAAAGGTTAAAAACAGCTAAACTTTTCCAGTAATAAAACAGGACAAATTTGCTTTAGCAAAATAATAAAAGCAGTAACAAAGCATTTGTGCATGAACTGGGTAAAAAAATGTAAAACATTAAAACTTCTCTTCCGTGCGTAGAGGTGGAGCAGGGTTACTGGGACAAACCTTTCGGGTGTGTCCTCTGGGTCAGCATACATATTCAGCTCTTCCACTTGCCAGTGCTAGAAGAGCTCATCTCGCATCAGCATCGATTCAGAGATTGTAAAACTTTTCTCTGGAGGAAAGCACCATCAGAGTCTGCTGGGAGCCAGCAAAACAGACATGGTGACATTTAGGAATTTTTTGGTGACGTAATGTTACTTTCTGTGATGACAGGAATTTGAAGCTTCGCTAGTTTTTTATCTCTTAAGCTTGAGGGTTTTACATGAGAAGCTTTGTATACAGTTATGTTATCTGATTAACAGAATCTTTTGAGTTTTTCTATTCGTGACAGTTTTTTGATCAGAGATCGGGTGGATTTTTGTTCGGAACTTTGATTGAAATGAAACCGTTCTTCACGAGTATCGGTTGAAGAGGGTTTTAAAACAGGGTCTAATAGATCTGGGACAATTTCCAGAGAATGTAGATGCTTTAAATGAGAGAAGTGGAGGATAAGAATCAGAATGAGTTTGGGTGCTGTTGGTTTGACATTCTTTTTTCACCAGTTCATTTATAACTAGTCCCTATGTTGGTGAGACAGAGCTTTGACATTTCGTTTTGCTTCAGCATAGATTACTCGTTATTACTTTTTCAGAGATAACTTCTTTCAAATATCAGGAGGGCATGACGGGGAAAAGGAGAGTGCTAGAACCTTTGAATTTGTGCATTTTTTCCGGCGCAAGCTGCCAAGCCAATCGGCACTTCCTCCACAGCGGCCGCGTATGTGGGGAAGTCCCCGGGATGCTGGAATGGCCAAATCGTTGACGTTAAAACCGCAAGGGATTTGGAAAATAGTCCGGACAGACAATTTCATATCTTTGCTTTATTGACTCTGAGAACCAGAGGCCGTGAAAGAAGGAGCACTAATGTTTGGTACCAGGGTTGTTACTTTTCCTTATAGAATAGGCGGGTAGAGATCCTCCTTGATTTTTAACTTTTCAATTCATTTCTCAATCGATTGTTAAAGAGTTCACCACAGAAACAACTCCTTGCAAAGTTAAAGTGATGAATGTGCATTAATGGTGACGGAATAGAACCAAGATTGTTCAGTTCAATATTATCTGGGCTTGCTGAGAATTGACCTCAACGCAGTCACCAGAACAAAGCTTCTTTACTGAGTACATCTCAGATATCAGAGATGGCGTTTCTATTAAAAGGAAAGCAGAAATTATAAATGTCTATTAGATGAAGATTTCCTTTTGATACGAAAATTATATAATGATTTTCGTTGAAAACTTTTTTGTTCACTTGGACGCCCACTGAAGAAATTTCTTCCTTTTACCCATACAGATACAAAATAATTCAATTTGGCACCCACCGCCACGGAGCCCAACAAAGGGAAGCAGTTACCGGCTCTGGATTTTCCAGCCTCAGCACTTACCTTGGTGCTAGCCGGACCCTATCAGCTCAGAGCATCTCCAGGAAGCGTTGAACCTGGCCAAGCCCAGAAAATGACCCTTTCATGAGTCCCTAGTGGGCCAGACAGTTGGGATACCAGCCGAATATTCACCGGGGACCAACAGTACCACCACGTCAAAAGGGTCGCCACGCCGGCCAGCACTGGGGTTTTTAGCTGTCCATGAGAGCAGAAACATGAGTGGCACAGCTTCTCATGGAGGCTCCCTCGCTCCGTCGAGGATGGAGGATCAGAGAAGCAGAAGGCTTGGGAGGAGGTAACTGGAAGGGATAAAGTCCTGGGAACCTCAGGATTGGGACACCCGCTCTCACCTGAAAGGTGAGCCCCTGAGGAGATTTATTTTAAATTAATATTTTTACGTTTGACTTTCGTGATTTTAACTGTGTATTAACTGCTTTTGCCGCGTTTTGTTTATCACCTTCTGTTGTTTAACAATTGACTTATTATTTGCTATCATCTTTGAATATCGCCTACTTCCTGGTATCCTCTGAGGTAGTTTTGCTTTATAGTTTGTATACACATTATTTACATAATGGATACTGTTTGTCCAACTGATATATAAGAATTGAAGGTAGTATCAAAAGAAAGCGTTTGTGTTTACAAAATAAACAAGAGATGGGAAAAAGATAAAATAGAGAACACGATATTTCAACTATTGTGCTGAAAAAAATGTAACAATGGAGTAGGAAAGAAAATTCTTGAGAAGTAAGTGCTACAAAAATGGCCTCTACTTCTGGCTAACAACAATGCCATTGAAAAAATTCTTATGTCATTATGAATAGAGGTATGTGGTCTTCCCTTCTATCTAACACAAAATGAAGGGAATGAAATGTGTTCTTTTCCTTGTGAGCTTTATCAAAAATAGAGTAAAATGCAAAACTCTGAGAGAATCATTTAACTCATATTTCCCAGCCCTCACGTGAGTATGCTCGATAAATCTTTGGAAACAAAATAAGCGTGTTGAAGCTTATTTAGAAAAAATTGGAAAAGGCCACACCAATGGAAGTTTCAATCTATTGGCATTCATGCAATATAAAACTATTTTCAAAGTGTTTACAGGGAGAAGCAGAGATATAAGATGACATTCTTAAATGTCTCTGTAAATTATTCTGAAGCATAATGAGTTAGCATCCTTCGATTATAAGCACACGGTGTGATATCTGGTCTCGTATGGCACATGGCAAAAAACATGGACATACGTCACTTTATATATTGTTATGGTATAGTTGATATTTACTGGTCTAGTTCATTGTTGGTTCGAATATTGTCCTGAATGCACTACTACAAAGGGATCTTGGAGGAGACAGACTGATTTTTTTTTCCATATGGTACTAAAGCCCAGAAGCAGAATGCAGCAAAACTACTTTGGGATCATCAAATCACTCGATGGAAGTTAAACATGCAGAAATTTTATGGACGAGATCGGTTAGAGCTCTGGTAACGATCATGAATGTTCCTGTCAGATGGTGATTCTAAAGACGCCTTAAACATTTATTAGAGTTAAGATGTGACAACTTAGAAAATTTCTAAAGACAATACATTAATCATGTGCAAGACTTGTGACAGTGTAGCTACAAAGTCAAAGATTGGCAGAAGTAAAGGTGTCACAATTGGTGGTCGAAAAGAGCTTGAGAAACACGATATTAAAACTAACAAATCTTTATAGGAAAGCTACTAAAACAAAGAATGTCTAATGTCCAAAAATGAAAACTGCTATATTTGCTTCGTTGTTCAACACTTCATGACAGATTTCCCAATTAAAGAAGCATTTTTTCGCGTAAAGTCATTTAGGGCATACTTGAGATTATAGAAAATTCTATGTTTCAAAGATGATTCCACATGTTGTTTTTCTGTTGAATGCTTACGACTGAAACTACGATCCCATTTTAATATTTAAGTTGCAAAACTCTTACAACTCTTTATGGCCCTCTGATCACGATTTCCAACCTGTCAAACATAATTTGCCTTGATTCCAAAAGAACATATGAAGTATATGTTGGTGAACAATAGTGAAAGTTCTGTGTATTGATTCTACACAAAACAATTAGTGACTTTAATTAATATTATTCTGATATAAAATATGGAAAGGTGTCCTGTAGCTCATTTTTTGTTACTAATTATTTAGTCTAAATACATGATTCGTTTGACCTTAGCTTGAAGATTAAAATTCTGATTTAAATATTGTAGTATAATGACAGATGATGATCAAAATACATGTGAAGCTTTCAATCAGTATTTATTGCCAAACATTTATTTTGCTATATAAATGGGATGTCTTCCGTTCTCAGTAGGCAGATTCATGTCAAGTTCCAATAAACCTTGTTAAAAATGAAATTCAGATTAAGTGAGTTACTTAATGTAAAAGAGAGGGTTGCATTTGAAAATATTCATTTGACTAAAAGTCCTGAATTTTTTATTACTTCAAAAAACATCATTGCAACAGAGTTCTAGCTACAGAAATTTCCCCTATGCATCTACAAAAACAAATAATTATTGTGGGTCATTTCAAAATCAACTGGAAACTGTCTATTTTCAACGGAAGTTTAATAGGCGCATTGACAGGCTTGTACGCACAGTTTTGGATATGCAAACATATCCGAGTTACAATTGCAAAGAACTTAACCATTCAAAACTCATTCCAACAGACATGCTAAAAGTAGAGAAATAATAGATAATGATATGATTCAACTTACTAGTACTTCTTGATTTGAAAGGTCGCAATGAAAAGAGATTGAGTATTCAGTGACACAAATCAATGATATCTGCCCCTTAAATGATTGTTGTTTCATTAAATGTTGAGAGGTTAGTTGTATGGGATTGTGTACTCTATCCATCACAATCAGCATCGGAGCAAAATGTTAATTCATTCTCGGAAAATGATAGGAAAGATCTCTTTACAGAGTGACAATCTTTAAGTAGAAGAAAGCTTTTCAAATGTAGATTCAGCACCGGATCATAATGTGGTTCACACTTCTTACTTTCAAAAAGACAAATCCCCTATTCCAAATTTGTATTTTGAACTGTAGACAAGAAAAACTGGGACTTATGCCAGTAATGTGACAGTCTGCCGTGGGGTAACGAATTCTCCAGTTTCTGAAAGAAATTGAACGCATTGTCCCTTGTGTAAAAACTCATCCAAATCAAAAATTAATTCCTCGGAATGATTTTTTTTAAACCAATAATAAACATACGGACAAAATGCTCAGAAAAAGATTTCTAGAAAAAGAAAACTAGAGGAAGATATGGATGATTCTAATACTCATCCTACAAACAAATACAAATGTTGTAAGAAAAAATCATTTAGTGCTTTGCTAAAATATACATGTAAACTTATAATGAAAGTACGGATTTATAATTTAAAGTAATGGAGATTTTAAAAGTTTAGATACTTTTTTCTGCCCGAAGATGAGATACTAATTGCAAAGTCAAAATTTACAGCTTTTGTTTGTGGTTGGTTGGTATGATGTTTTCATTGATGCCTTCCTGTACAAATTGTGCTCAATGCCAACAACATTCACTTTTATTAATTTTTCTGTGCACTTTTGATTAATTCTTGGGAAACTTTAGACCAATTGTTACTATCCTAGTGGTTTTCATTACTAAACAGAATGATATTTTTTTAGCCATTGTGGGTAATATCCATTAAGGTTTTTACTTAAAAACTCAAGAAACCTTTGCCAAAATAAAAAGTTTAGGTTAGACTGTGAATGAAAAATGGATTCGTTGTGTTGGGATTTACTGGCGCAAGACCCAAATTTGGTAATGCTGCACCAAGATTGAAAAATGGGAACACTAGTCCAGAATGAGACAGCACAGACCGACATAAAAAGAGTTTTGTGCAGGAATACGAATTGAAGGAAAGATTAAACTCTAATGATGATTTCCATGGGAGACGGAACAATGTTATTAAGCTGCATAAAGGTGAAGCAAAATATGTAGATTTTACTTTGTTTTATCCTTGGGCAAGTTTTATCTCCTTCATTTATTTGTTTACTTAATTTTTATATAATCGTCACACACTCTTCATACAATATTTATTCCCATACAGGTCATAAATTGTTGTCTTACCCTGTAAGCCATCCAGAGATTTTAACAGATGATTTCAGAAGTGTCGACACATTTTGGCTTGATTTTATATCTAATCTATCTTCATTTATAAATCTAATCATAACTATAATGAAAGATCCATTGTCGGAATATGTGTGACAGAGGAGGTAAAATTGGCAGTCGAAAAACATCAAGCCACAAAGGTGTACATCTTAAGTCTTATCCTATCGATTGTGAAAGTTGTTTTTATCCGACCATAAAAAATTTTGTCAACTGATAGTATTTTCCTTTTAAGATTTATGAAGTGTATCACTATCCAAAATCACCGACTTCACTTTTTAAATTTTATATTGATATATTTTTAAAAATTTAAATATTTTTAGAAGATGCACATATGTTAGAGAAGAGCAAAAAAAAAATACCATTGTGTTCTCCCATGAAAGCATATTTTCCTTTTACAGGCTGGTTGTTGGGTTTTATTGGCACAAGAGCCATATTTGTTTTTCTTTACAGATCAAAGATAAAGAGTTTTCAGACGAAGAAGTCGCTCCCATTGTCTGGAAGAGTAAGAAACACTTCACTGCTAAGAAACGACGACGAATATTATCCTCAGAGCTTTTACCACCAATTGCCTCGTTTGAAGCTTTACTCCGAGAAGAAAAAATTGCGGTATCCGAGTAATTCAAAAAAAGAAAAAAATGTTACTACATGCAAGAATAGTTTGATTCTTATTCTGTATGCATTTAAAAGCGTATCTGAATATTTGGTTTAAAAAAAGTAAAATTCCTCCCTACCAATTCGCTTCAATCAGGATAAGGATAATATCTAAGGCAAGTCATTCACAACCGCTCCACGCAACGTAAAACCATTCACACTTATCCCAGACCCCCCGCCTTTTCTGATTTCCTCGGTGAATCATACAACCTTAGCCTACACACACACGTACAGAGATGCATATCCAACCTTCCGCTAAACATCGCCGCAGTTCTCATCGGATTTTCACACCGATAACTGGTTTTGGTGTGGAGCGGTCATAATATACATATTTAAAAAGTGGTATATGCTGACGCTACGCTTTAGCCACAAATCGTTCGTGCAGCCGGGTTGGCCGCTAGATGTTTTGCTACAGGCGGAATATAAATGTGTGCCAGTTCACCCTGAAAGTTCTCCAGGAAAACAACTTATCCCTATATGCCAAACATCAAGTCAGATTTCTACCTCAGGTGATACCTAGATTTTCAGGGTCGCTTCTTCTAGTGAAAAGAAACTCGCGAATATTCTGCGCCAAATACAATAGGCCTTTTCTGATTTAGATAGTTGCCATATTGATGAAGTTTTTTCGTGTTATGTTTATAGACAAAAGAACAAAGGAATACGCTAACGAAAAATTCACATAAAGTTCTTTGCATAGATGCAACTCACGGTATACGAACTTTTACGATCTTCATCTTCTTGTCCTTCAAATTCAAAACGAGTATGGTCAAAGATATACACTTGCTCATTTTAATACCAATAATTTAGACTTCCACACTTTAGTCGCTTTATTTTCTAGTTTACGGTGCCGGATTCCAAATCTGAAAATGAAAACTGTCACGACAGATGATGACAGTTGTTCCTTTAAAACATTTTATTCTGATTTTGGTCCCAATATTAAACATTTGTTGTGCCAGTAGCATGTTTACAATGCTTGGAAAAGAAAATTGACTTCAAATGTTCATGATAAGTTATATCGTTATAAAATGTTCGATGAATTGTCAAAGTTAATGTATGAAAAGTTTAACAATTTGGACAATAAACTAACAATGTTTTGTAATGATTATTCGAATAAATGACAAAACTTTACCAATATTTTGTCAAAAAGTATTCTGGTAGGAAAGAATTATGGTCCACCTGTTTTACACAAATACCAATAATTGTTGTAAATCCTTTCACAATCAATTAAAAACAGTATATTTTGAACGTAAATATAATAGGCGAATTGGTGAGCATATTTAAACTCTTTTGGGGATAAAACAGGATTGATTTTTGAAATAATATAGAAATGTTATGAATAATCTTCAAGCACATTTAAAGCTTACTAAAACTGCTAGAGAAGCATCTTAGGGGACGGTTGGTTGGGTTTTTTTGGCACAAAAGCCAGATTTGGCAGAAGCCGAAGAGCTGACTTGGTCAACGTGAGGCAGGATGTTCTGTCTGAGCCACCACCGGTTGTAAACAGTAAGAGAAAAAGAAAGGACACGTACACTTGATCGCGCAGGACTTAATGGCTCCACTAACGAATGTTAGAATTGCGAGGCGTCGATATGGCGACCGCGAATGTGATGCTCTGGACAATTGGTATTAATGATTCTTGTCTACCATCTCAGAATTTCATGACATATATATAATTAGGATGTTCGCGCGCAGTACTTAATCGACTTTTCCAGTCGGCTGGTAGAAAAAGCAGTGGTGAGATTATTCGTGATTGGCCAGACACTTTACACACTAGGCGCGATTGCGTAATTGAGAAGTTTGGTTAGTTTGAAACTACCGCAACTCGCACTTTTTTTTAAAAAAAAATCAACAGGTAAAGCAAGTGGGGATAAAACATTTTATTATTTCTCGTGTGAACTTTTTTCATCCATATCAGTCGCGGATCAAATCAACGACAGAGCGAAATGGTTAACGTAAAAATAAAAGGGGGAGGGGTAATTCTTTTGATTATAAATTTTCCTGTTAAGGGGATGGTAGGCCTCGAAATCGGCAACAATCGACGAAAATATAGATTTATATATATATCTCCCGTTGGCTGCATCTCTCAGTTTTAGGTTCGTAAAATTATTTCTAATATTTGATATTTCATTCGAATTCTTGGTTTATCATAATGTTCGGGGTAAAGGACAGTGTTTTTAGCTTTTTGCCAGCACTGTTCGCAGAAAACATTATGATTTCACTAATTTTTTAGCGGTTCGTATAGATTTTACTTACCCTGATGAGCATCTATACGCTTTTACCGATTAACTAGTCTCTACATTTTATTTCAACATTTAATGATCTTCATGACATTGATATATATTTTTTCTAGGTACGGAGCCACCACTTTCTGAAAAGACAACTGACAAGGACATTAGATACTACTATCTTCCAAAAGATCAAGCTTACTCAACGCTATATTTGTCTATATCTAAGGAGTGTCGAAAACTGATATCTGATACAGATGATGGAAAGCAAGCCTGGCTTAAGCTAAAGACTCGCTTCGAACCCTCAACTCGAGCAAGAATAGTAGCTCTCTTGGACGAGTATTTTAGTTCCAGGTATATTCCCTGCGGGGAAATCCGGATTTTTGTCGCCAAACTTCGCGATATTACTATACAGCTGAAGGATGCACGGGCAAAGAACCAGATGAACACATGTTGAAATTTTAACGTTTATAAACAAAATTAAACCGAAAAAACAGTCAATCCCAAGTAGCACACTATATTGCTCAATATTGTAAAAATCAATATTGTACAATATTTTGACAAAGTAAAATGTAAGACTTTTCCCACGTTGCTCAATATTGGGTTACAATATTGAACAAAGTAGTTCCCAATATTGTACAACGTTGTTTCCCGATATTGTACAACGTAATTCCCAATATTATTTAATATATTTTCCCAATTCTATTTGTATTTAATTTATACTTTTTTTTTACCTGCTGCTGCTACCACTATGTTAAAAAAAATACTATTTCCTACACAAAATATACTTTTAGTTAAAGTTTTTTTACTTTTAAAGTTTTTTTTCAAATTATTCTACTGTAGAATTACTAAAATCTGAAACACTACACTCAAGTAGTAGAACTCCAAATTCTTCTTCGAGCGTGGTCACGTAGGTAGCGACATAGAATTGCAAACTGTTTTAGAAATATACTCAAATAAGAAAATGTTTATTTGATCCAAGCTTCGTTTAATGATTATTGTATCTTACTCTCATTATCATTTTTTAAAAAGATCTACCAAAAACTGCACCAATCATAAAATTTTCAGACAAACTGCAAACCCTAATTAAGTATGTGTTGGGTAATAGGGTAGATGCTCCAGCTCCTAGAGAAAAATTTGAAATGGAAATTTTCACAGTGGATGACCGTTTAAAGCATATTAAAATCACTTATTCTATTCTTTAGCAAATTTTATTGGCTTTCAGCTAGTAAGACGTCTTCTGCAAGTTCAACGTGATGCCAATATTATCCTTTTGCTAGGTTCATTCTATCCTAGCAGCAACAATTTTTTTTTTTATACTAAAATCTGGTATGTCTTCTCGTGGTGATCACCACGCAGCCCAATTGCAAGCTGGTTTGTATGATACGAGTTGTTTTGTATGGTTTGAAAAATGGACCAAAGAGAGACGTCATCGACTTCTGTTTGAAAATGAACCTCATTTCGAAAGAGTATGTTTGTCCAACGGGTGGTGAAACAATGGAGCTGATTTAAATTAATGATCTTGATGGTGGCTTAATCTGGTGCTGTAGGAAGTACGCTCAGAATGCACATCATTTTAGAAGGTCTGTACGAAAGGGAAATTGGTTTGAGTGTAGTAATCTTGTCATGCCTTAGGTTTAAATATTCATATATTTGTGGGTAAAAAAACCTACGAATGAATGTATTGTGGAAGAAATTCTTCTTTCTGAAACAACTGTGGTTGACTGGAAGAATGTTTGCCGTGTGGTCTGGGTAGATGATTCTGCATGATTGTAGAGAGCTTGGTGGCGTTGGTCAAGTCGCTGAAATCGACGAGAGCAAGTCTGGCAAAAGAAAATGCATAAAGGTAAGCGAGTGAAAGGAAAACGGTGTTTGGAGGGATTGAAAGTAACAGTAAGAAAAGTTTTTTTTTTGGGGGGGGGCGCGGTTGCGGATCGAACAGCACAGTTGGTTGGTTTATGTTTTATTGGCGCAAGAGCTATTCTTGACCATGCTGCGCCAGACTAAAGTCAAATTTGTATTTAGAACGGCACAGACGTTGATTGAAATAACCAAAAAAGATGTTGAACTTATGACCATTGTACTTTGGGACTGCTGGAGTTCTTACAGATAGTTGTCTGAGGAGGGCTACGTCCATTACATCGTCAACCATTCTCGGAACTTCAAAGGTCCAATAACGAGTGTCCATACAAATGGAATTCAAGAAACCTGGAGAGCATTCGAAACGCCAATTTAGAAGCCAGGGAACAAAAAAAAAGATAAAAAACCAGTCTGATTTCTTTTTTCGCTGAATACATGTGGCGCAGACTACGGTGGGGCCACGACGAAAGGATTATTTCCGAGTTCCCTTCGAGGAATCTCAAGTTTTAAACAAGCCAGAAACGCAATATTCGCCAAAATGAGATACGCTCTTATTTAGCTTAAAAGTCGATTCTTACTCATCTTCCTTTTTATTTCTGTTTTATCCTACTTTCCGCTAATTTTGAGAATTTCCTGTGTTTTTAATGGTTTGTAACTTTTCGCATTTTCCGTAACCTCGTGTATCATTTTATCAATCAGTTTCCACATTAACAGCAATTTCCTTTTTTAATAAATAAGTTTTCATATTTTCCCTTAATATAAATCTTGTGAAGTTTTTCTTATTAGTTCAGAATTCCGTTTTTAAATTTTATCGTATCATTCCAGTTGGAGCAAACCAAGGTTTGTTTCCATAAACGTGGAAACAGACTAATATCTTTGAATTAACGATACCACCAAAATGAGATTCTGAAATGGAAACAAATTAATCGACACCACTAGTGACAGCAGAGGACCAGGAGGAAAAGTCCGATTAATTTGATTGAGTTAACTGGCGCAAAAACCATCATCATAAAAAAGGTTCCGAACTGCTTTACAAACATCAGCAAGTAATGTTCCACTCTACGTAGCGCTAACGCGATAGCAACTTTTTTTTTAATCCCGAATTATTTGTAAACAACAAACGAAAACGGGAAGATGCTAAATTTACAGTTTGGATATTTGAAACAGTGTCTAAGTCTATCATTCCTGCACCAGCATATCAAGATCGTAAAGGAAAAGAGGAACTGGTTTGTATTTTCCGTGCTGACGTGTACCCATTTTGGTAATTGTTTTCAGTCCCTACTGACAGTAATTCTAAATAATAATTATTATAATTTCTTTGTTTAATAAAAAAAATTTCTCTTTTAGTTATGTCACCATAGCTGTAGCATACATGGGTACATATTGTACAAAACATCTGGAAAATAAAAATTTGGCATGGTACCGATTCACGGGTATACCGATCAAACGAAGTTTAGCTCCGCTTCCATCCGTTGACTTGATTACCTAGCCAATCTTAATGAATTCGACTTGCTAAACACGAATATCACCATGAAAAGTCTGATCTGGCTCTTGTTTCGGAGGTCCAGGAGTGCACTCATATAATGTACTTAAGGCTGAAATATCACGATTGTGAAAACATTGTTAAGAATAAATTAATTTTTTACGCAGTATAATGAGTAATGTGAAAAAGTAGTTTTCAAAATAAACAAATTATTGAAGCTGATAAGATTCCAAACGACTATTGGCAATCACCCATATGGTGTTGCAAGTAAAAGTTATTGACTCTTAATTTCTTACGGATGGGTTTACTAAAGATTCCTGGCTGTCTCGACAAAACAGAATTAAAGAAAGGATACTTTCCACATCTATTCAACATTAGAACAACCCCTTTCCAGAAGTCGAGTTTTTTAGTCTCGATTACATGTCTTCTAAAGCAAGGGAAGAGTTTTCGAAATGGTACAAAGCTCAGGAAGGGGGTTTGGTTTCCCAGTCAAGATGCTCTCTTACTGCTGGTATGTATTTCAATATTTTTCTTTCTTTGAGTTTTTCTTTGAAATGTAAAAAAATTCTGGCTTTCAGATGCATCATGCATATTTGTTTAAATTCCATGTATTGATTGATTTTTTCAATTGCAATTTGCATAAGACTTTGTCTATGTACTTGTATTTACAAATAATTATTTCTTTGGTTTTATATTTGATTTGCGCTGCATATTTATTTTTTATTCTGATTTTCATGTACTTATTTCATCATATAATTGATATCTGTAGTTAATATTGTTTTTGTGGTATATTGTGTTTGTGCAGATGACATTACCTTTTCTTGTATGTATATTTTTGGAAATACCTTTAATTTCATGTTTCCAGCTCTGAAGAGACCACCCTATTTCAGCATTGGTAGTTGGGGGATTAGGTTAAATGGTAGATTTCTCGAGTTTTCGTGAAATTAAAAATTTAAAAACTTTTATTTCACCTTTTGGTTTTTCTTACTTTAGCTACACTAAAGAAAAATTTTATTGCATAAAATTTGTTTATCGGGCGGGAAAGATATTGTAGTGTTAAAAAAAATATATTCCTTCTTTTCGCCATTTTTTGTTATTTCCGGACGTTAGGCCTGCAGTGGTCCCCCTCCCACTCTGAGTTTTTCTGCGAATTTGCGGGAGGGTCTTTGACCCCTGTGCGCGTTCCGTTGGAGGCTCGGAGAAAATTCTCGAAGAGTAGTGTCCCGGCTGTGATTTTTGACCAATAGTGATTTGAGTTTGGGTGCTTCAGAAAAGAAATTTTGGGTTGCTAGGCATATCGGAGAGAGGAAGTCATGAGGTTAGAAGTACGTATTTTTCGACCGGGGCCCCTCGGCGCCTCCCACGCCCAGCACGGTGAGAATGATTTCGCAAAGATGATCGGTAAATTGACAAACTGTCTGCACCTGGGTGGAAAGTGTTGATGTTGAACATCGGATGAGGATATGGGTAAATCCTAATGATAGCAGAGTTCACATTTCGAGTTGGAAATCTGGCCCTTATTGTTTTTGGAAAGGAAAATTCATAGCTTTGACAGCGGAGGCCTGTGATCACGAATAATAGATTTGATGCATTGATTTGTGTCAGTGAAGATAAGTAGCGAATTTTATCAATCCGTCAGAATTTGTCCGCGACAAACAGTGGTCCAGACCTCAAGTATGATGAATTACCCTAAATATTTCGTTTTGAAACTTGTGCTAACGTTCGCACGTTAGCTAAAATTGGGTTCTTAATACGAGATTTTATTGCCGGGGAACAGAAGTTGTGTCTTGAAAATATATAGACGTGAGATGTAACTCATGCCAAAATGATCTAGTGTTTTCCTTTGTGTTTTCTGTTCGTGTACATTTATTTGCTTGGTATGAAGGTATGAACTAAGTATGATGGTGAAATGAAACTTTTCTTAATTGCATGTGTAAGAAATTTATTCGCTATGTTTTATGACATGGAATAAGACATTGAATTTGGTTGGAACAATTATGTTACTTTAATGAAGTAAGATCTCTAGTGAATGATATTGCTGTTATTATGACAATTTAATATCTACCGTGAAACATCCATTCCGACTTTATTTTGTTTTATGACATGGACTGTGTTGTAAAGGGTTTAAGTGAAGTGATCATGTTATATATATAGTCTGGAAATAAACATGTGTGTCTGTGAATGACATTTGCTTTAATTCTTTAAATTTCTTCCAAAATGCCTCAAGATAAAATTTAAAATTGGCTTCTCAAACAAAATCCTGGATTGTGTTTTTATGTTTAAGATGGATCATTTCATTGCACTGTTGCTTATGTTTTAATGATTTTTTTAGAAATAAATGTATGTTATTCAGATCTGCGCAGGTTGATTTCATGTAGGAGGACAGACTCCTTAAAAGTTTTAAATTATTACTCCTCTTTCAAATTCATCTTGTTCTTATTCAAAATTTTACAGTTGATAATTGTTTTCCTTTGTTAAAAGATCTCATGTAGACAGAGCTTCCTTAAGGCATGGCTTGGATGAACTCTGGGTTATTAAAAAGAACACAACGCGAAAAATTATTATTGTCATTTACATGACTTGAAAAGAAATTTCAGATAAAGTCTTTTTTTTTTTCCCAACTTCAAGCAGGGAGTTTCGTTTGGAGAGGTTCATTCACCCTTTTCGTCGTGGGTGGGTGTTTGCGACTTTTTTTTTTTTCCCCTGACAGAGCGCCCCGTTCCTAAAGAAAATTTTAAAAAATAGAGGGGTCCCTTCGTGGGAGTGACTGGAATTTGGTTTTTCGTCTGGGTCAGAGCGTTTTTGGAATTAAAGGAAGAAGGATGCCGTGAAAAAGCTGTAGGGGTTTTCTCTCCGACCCCGAAGGATCGGAAATGTGTGAAGAAAGAGATTTGCGTGTCTGCCAGCCTTTAAAAATTTTCCGAGGGATTTAGTTGATAACTGCGGCATTGGGAAGTTTTTCTTTTGGAGGAGCTTCTGCTTGAGAGAGGGGCTTTGGCCTTGAAGAAAGAAGAATGCTAAAATAACTGAGGAAAGGATAGCGGGGTTTCTCCGGCGTATTTTCCGGACTTTCCGAGGCCGGGGTTCTTGCCGCTGTACTAGAAAATTTTGAAGGTGCTCCTACATACGCGTAATTGTGCCTGAGAACTCCGTACATGTAATGTACCATCCTATGTGTTTCGCCAGTATGGGACTTCCTTCTTCGTGCAACCGCACTGCTGCGCCTGCGCCAAAATCTTCATAAAAGTTTATTCGGCAAGGAAATCAAAATTAAATTCAGGAATCGGAATCGAATAATTATCTAGGTCCAGTACATCGTGCCTAAATCATGAAGAGCATCGAGTTATCCCCGACGCATCATACATGTCACCATTGTGGAAATGTTAAATTCCTTTTTACGCAGATGATGCGATATGATGTGATGTCTGCAAAGACCAGCCCGAGATAAGTTTCTTTCTTTGTTTCGAATTTTCATTTTTTTTTTTTTTACATTCAGATTACTAGGATTAATTATTGTAGTATGTTAATAATTTGAAATTATCTAGTAGTAAGATAATAATGTGAAAATAATCTAGCAGTTTTTAAATTAAGCATCATATCCGGAACATCAACGTAAGAATTATATTAAATTGATATTTATGTATAAAAAAATTAAATGATTTGTATACAAAGTGTCTTATGTGTAGGTGTAAAGGCAGCTACTGTGTTATTAAGATGTATTAGCATATAGGTGAGAAATAATTTTCTAAACTTTTTCAATTCATTTGAGAAAATAAGCATTGATAGAGCAGAACATATTGATAATGTAAATCTTAAGAAATTGAAATACATGCGACATGAATTTAATAGGGGATTAATTTAATGATGACTGATGTGTGTAAAAAACTTCTTAAAATATCTTTACCTTATAATGAGATAATTGAGATGTGAAAACAACATTTATATATGTATATATATATATATTTAATTACTTTTAAAAGTCTGATTACTTTTTGTTACATGACATGTATGTTCTAAGTAGTTAAATAAAAAAAAAGGATTGTGTTGATAGTTGATAGGCATAAAATCTAGTAATGAAATTTTTACGGATAGGATAAATAATAATAAATTAAGTTTAATGGTTGGTGACCACTATTTAAAATTTATTTTATACAAGTTTAATTTCTATGAAAGTAACTTAATGTTGAACATGCTGAGTAATCAATTTCATTTTGAATGCGATTGAGGTGTCTATGATAAACGCTGGGTCGACCCTATGCTAAATAAATACATGAACATTTAATATTTACTTATTATTGTGCTTTATTCCATTTAGTATTAGTGTTTGTATTTTGATATTTATGTGAAGCATTCAAGTTTTATGTTTGTAATTTGATATTTATGTAAAGTATTAACCTTGTTTATAAGACAAAATTGAGTTAAGAGAATTTTGTTTGTAAGATAGTAGGGCAATTTTGATTGTTTGACTATAATTTTGATTGTTTAATAAATATATTAGTTAAAGGCAAACTGGTCTCTGATTTTTCTTCACTACCTTAATGACAATGATGGAGGTAGCTATTTGGAATGTTCCTGGGTTAACTGAAAAAATAAATCAATAAATAACATCTAATTTAATATTAATTACACAACGCAAATGATTCTTTTTATAGATTTACTTGGAAAATATGTAGATATTGTGACTAGAGATAAATTAGGTATTTATATGATAAAATGCTATTATACTTGTCTTGCACATGTAAATATGATTTAAGATCTCAGATGCTATGAATCTTGAGTAAACGGAGTATTGTTTTTTGAGTTATCTAAATACTGGGAGTAAGAAGGCATAATTAGAAGAAAATTCGAAAGTTTAAAATTAGTATTAATTTAAAAGTTCATAAATTAGTACTTCTAATATTAATAATATTATATAAAAAGACTAGTTAAACTTTACGACAATTGCTCTTATTTTACCTTTATGATTATTTTCTTTCATTGCTGTCCAGAACGTATTAATACCCATTGTAAGGTGTATCTATGCACGTTTTTACTTAAAAGAACTGAAGAAACCTCTGCCAAAATGAAAAGTTTAGGTTATACTGTGAATAAAAAATGGATTCGTTGTGTTGGGATTTATTGGCGCAAGAGCCAAATTTAGTCATGCTGTGCCAAGATTGAAAAATGGGTTGGTTAGTTGGTGGCTAAACTGCGCCAGTCAAATGGTAAAATTCAACACAGTGGTACTAAAATTTTAAAAATCAATGAAAATGTGAAAAGGAAATTGTTCGAAATTATTCAGGTGTAAAAAAGCAAAAAAACAAGTTAAAAGGTATAAATGCTCATAAAAAACCCAATGGTCTTTAAAAAATTAAAAATATTTGGATGGTATGTCTCACCCACCAAGTCTTGCAAGGTAACAGACGATGAATGGAAATGGTCAACACGATGAGATTTAAAAGATGGACATTCAATTAAAATGTGATGAACAGTAAAATTCTGATGACACATGGGACAAACTGGTGCCCTTTCGCCAAAAATGAGGTGCTTGTGTGTGAAGCGAGTATGCCCTATACGGAGGCGAGTCAGTTTAACATCAACCTGTCGTATAGGCAAAATGGGCCACAAACCAATGGAGGGTTTGACGGAATGCAGTTTGTTATTGGTTAAAAGATCCCATTTCTGCTGCCAAAGAGAGAATAAGCAAGAAACGAAAATCTTTTTAATATCCACATAAGGAAGTGCTCGCGGAAGAAAGGCTGAGGCAAATTTTGCAATAGCATCAGCTGTTTCATTACCAGAAATCCCTACATGACTCGGAACCCAACAGAAAATAATATTAAAGCTTTTATTCCGAAGAAACTGTAAAATAGATAAAATTTCTCAACCAACCGGATGCATTTGAGTGTCATAATGAGAAAGAGTTTCCAAAGCACTCATGCTATCAGTATAAATAATAAAGTTGCGCTGGCTAGAAGGCAAAATTTCCTGGAGAGCACAGAAAATTGCCACTAACTCAGCAGTAAAAACAGAGCAACAATTATGCAGACGATAGCTCAGTGTATCAGATGGAAAAACTACACCACAACCAACATGTCCATCTGATTTCCAGCCGTATGTAAAAATTGGTACGAAAGAGGAATACTGATAGCGATGGTGGTGAAAAAGTTGTTGAAAAGTAACCGGAGCAGTTGAGGATTTGTCGAATCCCGAAAAGGGATTCAAATAAGAAAAATGTGGGATATCCCAAGGCGGGAAACAGAAGAAATCAGAAGACTGAATGGTAACATTAAGGTCCGAGTCATGCAGAATCAGTTTGGCTCTCTCACAAAAGGGCAGAATGTGAGAGGGACGAGCAACATAGAGTCCGTGGAGACGAACTGGTAATGTTAAATGACTTATTGGGTGCTTTGGCACAAATTGTGCTCTGAAAAAATACAAGGCGGAAATTTTTTGTAGCCTTAAATGAAGGGGTAGTTGGTTACAAATAACGTACAGGCTCTCCACTGGAGAGGTACGGAATGCTCCAGAGCAGATCCTTAAAGCAGAGTGGTGGATGGTATCCAATCGCCGCAAAACAGTAGCTCGGGCGGAACCATACACCATGCAACCATAATCAATGCGAGAAAGGATGTCTGCTTGATATATACGTAGAAGGGAGGTTCGATCGGCACCCCAAGATGTTTTGGAGAGGGCCTTCAGAATGTCCAAAGATCTCTCACACCTCTTCCGCAGATGCAAGATGTGCGGAAGGAAAGTGAGTTTACGATCGAAAATCACTCCCAAAAACCGTATGTCATCCACAACAGGAATGGCAACATTCTGCATATGAATTACAGGATCAAGACGAATGTTTCGCTTCCGACAGAAGTGCACGCACCGACTCTTCGCGGGAGAGATAGCATGTCCGTTATTATTGCACCAAGCTACCAGCTTATTCACTGCATTTTGACGTTGTCGTTCAATTAAATTCATGTCACTGCCTTGGAACGAGATCTGTAGATCATCGACGTAAAGGTTTCCATGAACAGATGATGGCAAATGATGAAGAATTTGAATAATGTGAACGATAAAAAGAGTGACACTGAGGACGCTTCCTTGCGGAACACCCTCAGATTGGATAAAATGATTACAATAAAAGTTCCCGATTCGAACTCGAAAAGTTCGATGAGATAAAAAATTCCGTAAAAAGATGGATAAGTTTCCCCTAAAACCAAAGTTAAAAAGTGTTAAAAGTATGCCATATCGCCAAGTACGGTCGTATGCTTTTTCAATGTCGAAGAATATAGAGACAAGGTGGTTTCTCCTAACAAACGCGTTGCGTATTTGGGTTTCCAGCAGAACGAGGTTGTCAAAGGTTGACCGACCTCTGCGAAAACCACTCTGCAACGGGAAGATGCATCCTTGTTTCTCCAATTCAAAGACAACACGAGCATTGACCAAACGTTCAAAAGTCTTGCATAAACAGCTCGTGAGAGCAATTGGTCTGTAGTGCAGAGGATTGGATGGATCTTTGCCAGATTTTAAGATTGGAATCACAATAGCTTCATGCCATTGTGAAGGGTACTTCTGCTCAGTCCAAATTCTGTTAAATAAAAATAACAGATGGAAAAGGGAAGTGGTATTCAATTGGCGAAGCATATTATATGCGATTCCATTTGGACCGGGACTGGTGTCATGTGCCCGAGACAAGGCGGTTTCCAATTCAAACATCCTGAACTCAGAATTGAATGGAAGGGTACTGCGGGCAGTAAAACACAAAGGCGTTCGTTCCGCGCGATTCTTAATCGCCACTAAGATAGGGCAATAAGAATCAATTGCGGAAACTTGTGCAAATGTGTCCCCTAGAGTATTGGCAATGTCTAATGGAGCGGAATGCGTCACATTTAAAATAGGAAAGGAAAATTCACGATATATTCCATTAGCAGCCTTGACCCTTTTCCACAATTGTTTAGTGGAAGTAGAGGATGTGATTGATGAAAAAAAATTAATCCAAGATTCCCTCCGACTATGACGAGCAAGGGCTTTGGCACGTTTAAAAGCGACATGATTGTCTGTCGTCGGATATCTTCTAAAAATTTTCCAGTTTCTTTTCCTCCCTGCGACTGTCGCGACAAGCTTCATTTCACCACGGTCTACGGAATTTCCTTAGCCGTAGGGAATGGAATGGAATGGTATTATTTGTGGCGTTTATTAAACAATTTACAACATTTTGTACTGCTTCCGTAATGTCTGCAGTACTGACCATAGACTCAGTGATATCTGCCAGTTGCATGAAATTACCCCAGTCTGCCCGCTGGAATAGATATCGTGGAGGATATAGTATCGCACCACCACTATCAGCATAGGAGACTATTATGGGAAAGTGATCACTATTACAGAGATCTCTCCCGACGGTGAAATTCAGCAACGGCAGAAGTGTAGGAGAATAAATGGCCAGATCGAGACTGAAAGGTGCGTGTGGGTTCGTGGAAGTACGTTTTCTCATCATTATTGAGCAGACAGAGACAGTTATTGGAAATAAACCGTTCTATCTGTCGCCCACGATATTTTGTAACATCCTAACGCCACAAAGTACTATGTCCGTTGAAATCACCTAACAAAATAAATGGTGTAGGAAGCTGGTCCACTAAGGTGTCGAGGTCCTGTTGACTAATGACGTCGTGAAGTGGCAAATAAACGGAGCAGACTGTAACCAAAGTTCGAGCATGAACTTGAACAGCCACAGCCTGCAAAGAAGTGTGTTAAGAGAGAGGTGTGCTAGGATACAGGTTTGAGGTAAGGATGCAAACACCGCCAGAGTGATTACTTCCAGTGGCAGCATCCTTCCTAACACTGTTATAGCCACGTAGTTTGAGAGGGTTATTGGACGACAAGAAGGTTTCTTGCAGTGCAATGCAAACAGGATTAAAAATGTTAATTAAACCTTTAAGGTCCTGTAATTTAAACCGAATGCCTCGACAGTTCCATGAAACGAAAGTACCCATTAAGTGTTGGAGGATTAGAAGTAGGAACACAAGGTGGAGTTTCCGACGCATCACAATTCATCTGCAAATCTTCATCCTCATCTGATGGATGAAGTTTGAGATCGGGGACTTAGGGTACACCACCAAAAATGGCCGGCAAGTCCTTGTGGGCTATCCCCCTATCCGCGAGTCCCAGAGTGACGGAATTGTGATGACCAGATTTTTTTAACTTTCCAGGGAGATCCTTCTGAGAAAGTCCACGTTTGGCTTGTTTAAGCTTCTGTGACTTCTCAGATTTGGATCTTGCCCTGTTTTTCTGTGTATTTGATACCTCAGGAGCACTGGTGACAGTAAAGTCAGAGTCAGTGTCCGAAGAGTTTTCTTCACTCGACTCGGAATTCGAATTGGCCGTTTCAGCTGTGGATATTTTATTTTTACCAGTTTTGTTTTTTTAAATTTTATATTTATTCTTTTCAGTGGCAGACGTTTGAGGAGATTTTTTCCAAAATTTCGTGGCAGTGTTGGCTTTGATTTGGTCATTGTTTACTGATGGAACTTTTAGAAGGTATTTTGGGTTTTTCCTCCCTATTTACTATTGTAAAACCGGAAGAATCTTGTGGAACTGCGTTTAGGTAAGATATTTTTATTTTTATTGACAGATGAAGATACTATTGTAACAAGTTCAGGAGATTTTGAAGTAGAAGGGTCTGGATTGGACATTGTGACTAGAAGGTTACAGTGAGGACAGTTAGTGGTCTGATAGATGGGATGGCTTTTGTCGAGGTGGTGGTGTCTAGTGGGGGCTGTGCTTTAACTAGTCGTCGAGCTTCAGAGAATGGGATGTTATTTTTAAATTTAGTAGCAACAATTTCTTTCTCTACTTTCCATTTAGGACAGAAACGAGAGAAAGAAGTGTGCTTGCCGTCACAGTTAACACATTTTTCAACAGCAGTGCAATCGGTGCTCTCGTGACCAGCCACTGCAGAACGGGCGCAAGTAAGTGTCCCGCAGCAGTTACTTTTGGAATGGCCAAAACGCTGGCACTTGAAGCACCTTAATGGATTGGGAATGTAAGGTCTTACGAAACATCGATATCCAGCCTTTATGTATTCCGGCAATCGAGGCTTGTTGAATGTCAAAATAAAATTCTTTGTCGGCTAAAGCTCATCATCGCCACGGATGTTAATGCGCCGAACATCTTTCACTCCCTGACCGCCTAATGCCTTTGCTATTTCTTCATTTGGAAGGTTTAAAAGTCTGCCACAGGTAATGACACCTTTTGAACTATTGAGGGTTACACGTGGCTGTACTGAAATGGGTATGGTAGATAGAGAATTTAATTTCAAAATTTGTTGTGCTTGCTTGCGAGAAGCAACCTCAACAAGCAAGTCACCTGACCGCATTAGTTTTGTTGATGTGACAGTGCCAACACTGCCAGTAATGGCTTTCTCAACAAGAAAACGGGAAACATTTGAAAAATTTTCGACTTTTTCACTGACGCGCTTAATTATATAGAAAACATCAAAGTAAGGAACAGAAGATTGCCCACTGAAGGGAGGTTGCTTGAGAGGACCCATGCAATGTTTGAAATGTGATTCGGGTCCCAACGGCACCGCCCACCACGGAGCCCCACAAGGGAAGGTACTTACCGGCTCTGAAGAATCTCAGCCTCGGCACTTGCCTTGGTGCTAGTCAGTGCCTATACGCTCAAAGTCATCTCCAGGAACGTTGACCACCCTTAACGCCAAGCCCCAGAGAATGACCCTTTCGCTTGATCCCTAGCAGACTAACCGGACGGTTACGATACCAGCCGAATTGATACACCGGGGACCAACAGTGCACCACCCGTCTAATGGGTCGCCACGCACGGCCAACACGAGGGAGTATACTGCTGTCCATGAGAAGCAGGGAGCAAACAGAGCGGCAACAGCTTCTCATGGAGAGCTCCCTCGCCTACCCTGGAGGGAAGAAAGAAAAAAGTTGAAACTCAAAAAGGAGACAGACACTAGGGTATATCGGGGTCGTGAATCCCGTCACACCTAAAGAAGATCTGCCCCCGAGGGGGATTGAAAAAAGGGAACACTAGTCCCAGAATGAGACAGCACAGGACCGACATCTAAAGAGTTTTGAGCAGGAATACGAATTGAAGGAAAGATTCAACTCTAAGGATGATTTCTATGGGAGACGGAACAATGTTATTAAGCTGCATAAAGGTGAAGCAAAATATGTACATTTTACTTCGTTTTATACTTGGGCAAGTTTTATTTCCTTCATTTCTTTGTTTACTTAATTTTTATATAATCACACTCCTTCTACAATATTTATTCCCATAGAGGTAAAAAATTGTCTTTACCCTGTAAGCCATCCAGAGATTTTAACAGATGATTTCGGAAGAGTCGACACATTTTGGCTTGATTTTATATATTTTATTTTCTATCTAATCTATCTTTATTTATAAATCTAATCATAACTATAATGAAAGATCCATTGTTGGAATATGTGTGACAGAGGAGGTAAAATTGGCAGTCGAAAAATATCAAGCCACAAAGGTGTACATCTTAAGTCTTATCCTATCGATTGTAAAAGTTGTTTTTATCCGACCATAAAAAATTTTGTCAACTGATAGAATTTTCCTTTCCAGATTTATGAAGTGTATCACTTTCTAAAATCACAGACTTCGGTTTTTAAATTTTACATTGATTGATTTGTTTTTAAAAATCAAATATTTTTACAGGATGCAGATATGTTAAAGAAGAGCAAAAAATATATATATACCACACACACACATTCCGTTGTCCGATGAAAGCATATTTTCTCTTTACAGGCTGGTTGTTGGGTTTTATTGGCACAAGAGCCATATTTGTTTTCCTTCACAGATCAAAGATATAAAGTTTTCAGACGAAGAAGTGGCTCCCATTGTCTGGAAGAGTAAGAAACACTTCATCGCTAAGAAACGACGACGAATATTATCCTCGCAGCTTTTATCACCAATTGGCTCGTTTGAAGCTTTACTCCGAGATGAAAAAATTGCGGTATCCGAGTAATTCGAAAAAAGAAAAAAATGTTACTACATGCAAGAATACTTTGATTCTTATTCTGTATGCATTTAAAAGCGTATCTGAATATTTGGTTTAAAAAAAGTAAAATTCCTCACTAAGAATTCGCTTCAATCAGGATGTCTAAGGCAGGTCATTCATAACCGCTCCACGCAACGCAAAACCATTTACACTTATCCTAGACCCCCGCCTTCTCTGATTTCCTCAGTGAATCATACAACCTTAGTCTCCACACGTACAGAGATGCACATCCAACCTTCCGCTAAACATTACTGCAGTTCTCATCGGTTTTTCACACCGATAACTGGGTTTCGGTGTGCAGCGGTCATAATATACATATTTAAAAAGTGGTGTGTGATGACGCTACGCTTTAGCCACAAATCGTTCGTGCAGCCGGGTTGGCCGCTAGATGTTTTGCTGCAGGCGGAATATAAATGTGTGCCAGTTCACCCTGAAAGTCCTCCAGGAAAACAACTTATTCCCATACGCCAAACATCAAGTTAGATTTCTACCTCAGGTGATACCTAAATTTTTCAAGGTCGCTTCTTCTAGTGCAAATAAAATTCCGAATATTCCGCGCCAAACACAATAGGCCTTTTCTGATTTAGATAGTTGCCAAATTGATAAAGGTTTTTCGTGTTATGTTTATAGACAAAAGAACAAAGGAATACGCTAACGAAAATTCAATAAAGTTCTTTGCATAGATGCAACTCATCGGTATACGAACTTTTACGATCTTTCATCTTCTTGTCCTTCAAATTCAAGACGAGTATGGTCAAAGATATACACTTGCCATTTTAATACTCAATAATTTAGACTTCCACACTTTAGTCGCTTTATTTTCTAGTTTACGGTGCCGGATTCCTGATCTGAAAATGAAAACTGTCACGACAGATGATGATAGTTGTTCCTTTAAAACATTTTATTCTGTTTTTGGTCCCAATATTAAACATTTGTTGTGCCAGTAGCATGTTTATACGTTTGGAAAGAAAATTGACTTCAAATGTCTATGATAAGTTATATCGTTATAAATGTTTGATGAATTGTCAAATTTAATGTATGAAAAGTAACAATTTGGACAATAAACTAACAATGTTTTTAATGATATCGAATAAATGACAAACTTTACCGATATTTTGTCAAAAAGTACTTGGTAGAAAGATTATGGTCCACCTGTTTTACACTAAATACCAATAATTGTTGTAAATCCTTTCACAATCAATTAAAAACAGTATATTTTGAACGTAAATATAATAGGCGAATAGGTGAGCTCATTTGAACTCTTTTGGGAATAAAACCGGATCGATTTTTGAAATAATATAGTAATGTTATGAATAATGATCGAGCACATTCAAAGCTTAATAAAACTGTTAAAGAGAAGGATCTTAGGGGATGGTTGGTAGGATTTTTTGGCACAAAAGCCAGATTTGGCAGAAGCCGAAGAGCCGAATTGGTCAACGTGAGGCAGGATGTTCTGTCCGATCCACACCCGGTTGTTAACAGAAAGAGTGAGTGAGTGTTGGTTTTATGGCGCAAGAGTAAACACAAAGAGAAAAAGAACACGTACACTTGACCGCGCAGGACTTAATGGCTCCATTAACGAATGTTAGAATTGGGAGGGGTCGATATAGAGACCGCGAATGTGCTGCTCTGGACAATTGGTATTAAGGATTCTTGTCTACTATCACAAAATTTCATGACATATAATCACCATGTTCGCTTTTAGTACTTAATCGACTTTTTTTTTCATATTTTTCCAAACGGCTGAAAGGAAAAGCAGTGGCGAGATTATTCATGATTGGCTAGACACTTTACACACTAGGCGTTATTGAGAAGTTTGGTTAGAGTCTGAAACTACAGCTACTCACACATTTTTTTAAAAAATCAACAGGTAAAATAAGTGGGGATAAAACATTTTATTATTTCTCGTGTCAACTTTTTTCATCCATCATATCAACGATAGAACGAAATGGTTAAGGTAAAAATAAAAAGGGGGGGGGGTATTCCTTTGACTATAAATTTTCCTGTTAAGGGAACGGTGGACCTTGAAATTCGCAAAAATTGACTAAAATATAGAATTTTTTGTTATATTGAGATGTTGCTTACTTTAATGAACTATAAGCACAAAACCGCGTGTCTCTAAATTAATTTATTAAAAAGTTACAGACATTTAAAAAAATTTAAAGGGACCCAAATAAGTAAACAACCATGTCAACATATAGAAAACACGATTTGTTTTACTTTTTAATTTATTTTAGAATTAATATTTTTATGCTTTAGCTTTCGTGGATTTTAACTGTAATTATTAACTGCTGTTTGCCGCGTTTTATTTACACTTCAACCTCGTGTTATTAATTGCTATCATCATTTGTGATATCTGCCTACTTCCAGGTATTCTTTGAAGTGATTTTTACTTTATAGTTTGAAAACATCATTTACATAATGGATACTGTTAGTTAACGATATCGTAAATTGAAAGGTAGACCATCAAAACGAAAGCGTTTGTGTGCTTCTAACATAAGCAAGAGATAGGAAAAAGATAAAGTAGAGAATACCGATATTTCAATGTGTACTGAAAAATGTGTAAGCAATGAAAGTCAGGAAAAGAAAAATTCTTTAAATGCAAGTGCTACAAAATTGGAAGTGTTGCCTTCTACCTCTGCTTCAACAAGCAATGCCATTGAAAAAAATTTTTATGTCATTATGAATAACAGTATGTGGTCTTCCCTTCTGTCTAACACAAAATGTGCTGAATACAATGCGTTTTTTTCTTTGTTACATCTAATGGCACTTATGGCTTTTCATCAAAAATAGAACTAAAATGCAAAAACTGTGAGGAAGTATTTAACTCCATATTTCCCAGCCCTCGTGATAATATCGATAAATGCTTTGAAGCAAATAAAAAGCGTGTTGAAGCTTATTTGAAAATTGGAAAAGGCCACGCAGCAATGGAAGTTTTTTCAATGGCTATTGGCATTCATGCAATGATAAAAAAACATTTTTAAAATGTTTACACACATTGTATGAGGAGAAGCAGAGTTATAAAGATGACATTCTTTCAACAACATTCTCACAAGTGTCTCGTAAAATTATTCGCCAGAAGCATAATGAGTCAGCATCACTATCTGACCAAAATAATGAAATTATTGATATCACAGTCTCGTATGGCACATGGCAAAAA
>BGPR01015742.1:0-26973 GCA_013235015.1 Araneus ventricosus | reverse complement strand
GGGGGGGGATGGGGCTATGCATTCTACTTTTTGACCTTGTTTTTATTTTTAGACCACAAAATTTCATTCCTTTTCCTCTCCCATTGGCCGTTTTTATCCTGTATAGGGCATAAAGTAATTTTTAACTTGCGCAGTTTTATTCAAAAAAACATTCTGTAACTGATAATTTGATATTCCCTTATACGCGGGACGTGCATTACCGCTGACTAACGGAATTTATTCTTCTCTATCTCAGAAGTAATTTTTATTATTATTATTAATTTATGTATTTTTAATTCTATGTTTGGTACAGTTTCTATCTGTGTTTTGTGTGTCGTTTGATGTGTAATATTGTTTGTGTATGTTTTGTTTTTATATTATGGGGTTTCAAAATATTTGACCTTTTTATATATCTGATTTTTACTGCTTTTTCTGTGTTTATTTTTTTTTTGTTTGTTTCTTTTTCAATACTTATCTATTTTTATATATTTTTACTGTTCCTTGTTTGCCCGAGCAGTAATTCAAGCTATTTTCTCCCCACCGAGGTGGGTCGAACCATGTTTACACTCCCAGCTCTCTTGTATTTAAAATTACTGCCCCTGTTCGGGCAATGCCTGTATCATTTTTTTTTTATTGTACCCAATAAATCCCGTCCTCCACATGCTGGTGGAGGTCTCCCCACTGGTCCTCTACCGGCCTTACACCCTTTTTGGGTAGGCCGGGCCAGTGTGGGTATTTTTGCACCACACCAGCGGGAGAACGTTTGTCTCCCTAAGGTTGTCCACCCAAACTCTAAAATAGCTGGAATGGCTACAAGACACAGGGGCACAAGGCGGCGTTCTGTCTCCCTAAGTATGATTTAACGTGCAACAGGCTCAATACACGACGGATCTTCAGTGGAATCGGGTTTCGAACCCGGAGACCTCCAGCTCAGCGGCCGACACCTTATCACTCACCCCGCGGCCTCAGTTCAATTTGAAAAGATACAAAAAAGAGGTATAGAAGCAGTGATGTAATCGCAAAATAAGCAGTGCCAGGGCGCTCTAACTTGGGTGCCAGAATTCGCGCTGCTTTAAGGACATTTTTACAATTTTCTCCTGAAACCAGCGGGAGTGGCCTCCCCTAAATTTTCTCGTATACTTTTCAAACATTTGTCATTTCCCTTCCCCCTGCGTTGATAAAAAGTTCGAACCAACTGTAACCCAGAATGCAATGACTATCAGAAGGTTTTTCATTGTTGATTATAGTGATAGTAAAACATTGAGGTGAAGAATCATATTCAAAAAGATACGTATGTATTAAAACTTCGCAATATTTATTTTTTTATCAAACTCGAGCAATGCAAGTTCCGCGTGCGGAGAAAAAAACAGGAGAATAGCTTGCGCATGCGCAGAGATTGCTTCCAATACGCAAGTAAAACGAGACGCCCTAAATGTTTGCTTCCTTACAAAATCTCGCGCCAGAATTAGTTTTTGGCAAACTGCCAAGTTTTCGGAGTATCCCTTCTTTGCACAGGCATTTATGCATGCGCATGGAGTTGAACAAGTATGCAATTATACAGACCGACAGACAGTCAGCCCGTTGACGGATTTGGCCCAAAATTTTATACGGACCTACATTCATGACGATAAAACTGTGTACCAAATTTTATTCATCTGGCTTTTCAAGTTGTTGAGTTATGGCATTCGCATGACCTCGAACATACAGAAAGACAAACTTCCCGTTGACGGATTTTGTCCAAAAGTTGATAGAAACCTACAAATTATGTTTAAAGACCACATACCAAATTTCACTTCCGTAGCTCTAATAGTTTTCGAGTTATCGTGTTCACAGACCGACACACACACAGACATAATTCCAAAATTGTGTTTTTCGGACTCAGAGAGGTCTGAAACGTGGAGATTCGTCAAAATCTCGAGTTTGAGTGTTTTGACGATTACAATACTTTCTCTTTGTATACTTCGTATACGAGAAAGTAAAAAAGCGGTGCCAGAACGGCGTTCCAGCTCCACTACATCCCTGTAGAGAAGAAATAATGCACGCTGCACACGCACAAGTCGCGGCAATGTACGGCGCACAGCCATGTTATAAATTAACCAGTGTTGCTAATTTGGAGGATAAAATTACCGGTTTTAGCTTATTCGAGGACTTTTTCCCTTCTGAGGTAGTAAATCCCCATAAACAAGGATGATTCCCCCTATTGGCAACACTCCAACTAATGCAATGTTGCACGACTGCAAAAACTGAGTTTGTTTATCTTATTCAACGTGGAAACATCCGTTTTATAGTGGTAAGTAATTAATGCAAGTGATAATATTTTTTCTTCAGTGCATTATATTTGTTCAAAGTTCAAATATTTTTTTTCATGCTGAATAAATTTAATTCTAGTGGAATAATTTTTTTTCACGTGCAGTATATTTGTTACGAGTGCAAAATATTTTTATCAAAGTGAATTTGATCCAAATTAAAGTGCAAATAATTCCCACCCGATCATTAATATGGCATCTTAACCGACACTCCTCCTTCCAGCTTCCACACCGAACCACAGCAGAGGTAGGACGATTGATTCACTTTGGATTTAATGTACAGTAAGACCGCTAAGTGTCTGTCTTCAGTAGAATTTAGTGGGGATCCCTTGAATCTGTGGTCACGAAGCCAAAATTCTGCTACCTGGCGACTGTAGCCTGTGCAAAGCTGAAGTATCGAATATCTCAGATAATGTTTCGTATCTTTTAATGGTAGAAAAATCTCGAAATCTTAATTAGTTGGAAAGTAATTGTTGTTAGTCAATTTTGCATCGCACATTCCTAATAATTTGTATTCCTGTGAAATCTTTTATACTTATTGAATCGTTTACTTTGTGACAGTTATATCTTTAAAACAGAAAATTTCTGCAGTAAACATACTAAACAAATATTTCAACGGATGCAGGATTTCAGGTCAGGTCTTACTTCTAAATTGGCTGTGAATAATGTTTCATTAAAAATCTATCAAGGCCAGATTACTGCACTTCTTGGACATAACGGTGCTGGTAAAACAACAACCATTAATATTCTTACTGGTAAGTACATTTTTATCTTGAATGCTATCTATTTTGTTATTACGTTTAATTTCCAATAATGGTTCCCTGTGCAAATATTTTATTACAAGGTGTCTGAAACAAATGTAGAGCCAACAGTAGATAAAGTAGTATAATAAAGTAATAATTATAATAGTAGATAATTCCGTAAGTACTGATCGTATACATTTACAGTAAATTACGAAGTTGTGAATAAATAAGTGCAGAATTTATTAAATACAATAAAAATTACGCAGGATTTATGTTTTAAGAGATCCAAAATTTTCAATTTTTATACAGTCTTTGCACACAGAATGTTCTAAAAAGTATATTGTTCGCTATCCTCTAATATAGTGAAGTATGAAATTTTAGTGCTGCATTGCAGTGAACCCAAGACATATGAAAAGACACAAGCACTGATTTAGACCATTTATCAATTTACGTACTAAGACGGAAATTTATATTTATATCAGTGAATGACATGACAGGGACCATATTTCAATTACAAAGGGAAAAAGTGATTATGCAATTAAATAATGTTGCGATCTATAGGTACAAAAGTGTGCAACCTTTGTAGAAATAATAGTTTAACTCATTGAAAGTTTTTGCCCAAGGGAACGTCAAAAAATGTGAATTTTATATTTATTAAAATATTAATAATCTACCATTTTTAATCGATTTCATAAAATTCTGCACTTATTTTGTGCAACTTCATAACATAACATTTACCTCAAGGATCACTTATTAAGGAATTAAATCCTAAGTTAATGTTTTTCTGTCACCCGGTATAATCAGTTTGCCATCATAATTCATATTTTGTTTAATTGATCGAAAAATTTTGAAATAAAATCGGAAGAAAGAAAATTTTCGAGTTCATATAACATTCTTTAAGGACAAATTTGTAATTTGTTCTTGCATTAGGATATTCCATAAATAAATATAGAATCCTTGTTGTGTATGTGTGTGCACAGTGAATATCCATTGTTATTCGAAATTCATCTATTGACTAAATTAAAAGAGAGGAATTTCCATTTTTTTGGAGTTTTATCAAAAGATATTTAATATATCGTTTTAGGCAAAGAATTGCTTTGAGGAAATTGTGTTTAATTTCGCCATGCAACGTGATTTTCTGCTGATAATACAACTAAATTTATTTTTTATAAAACCTGTAGGTTTGTTCACTCCAACCAGTGGAACTGCATCAATAAATGGCTTCGACATTCTGAGAGAAACGGCTAATGCTCGAGGAGGGTTTGGTGTTTGCCCTCAACATAATGTTTTGTACGACACACTGACTGTGGAAGAACATTTGAGAATATATGCTGCAGTATGTAACTAAACTTTTGATTACTTCGACACAATACTTTCACTTTATGGTAGAAATATTTTCTTGTCAAGTTATAGTAACTCAAGGAACTTGTTTTATTTTGCCAAAGAATTTTAATCTAAAAATATAGATCGCTCAGCTGAAAAAGATAACGACTATAAAATTCAAAAAATTGAGATATTGCTGTTTTAAAGCTTAATGTTCTTACGATCACTTTAATGCAAAAACAACCAATTCTAAATAGAAGGTGATTCAGAGTAAGTTAAATAATTTTCAAGAAAGTCAGCTTCCAAATACCATACTTGATACTTGATTCTCTTCACTATAATATGAAACTACCACAAAACGCGCTATATTATGTAAGTATGCGAGAAAAATGAGGATCTTGCCATTATTCATAGTGATTACCGCTGATTATAGCTATCAAGAATTCAACATTTTAAAAATTGAATAGCAGGGATGTTTAAGCGTGTTTCACTTGTGGACAACTTTTTTGGGGTGTTTAAAAACTTTTTCGACCCCCATTTCTGTCAGAAAAATAATTCGCTGCGACTCCAAATTTGAAAAATTATTTAGAAAATGTTAGAATAATTAATAATACCTAAAGGAAAAGTAAAAAGTTAATTAAAAATAATTATATTGAAAATTTAAATACAACCTTTTAAGAATCTTTTCTTAAGCATTTTTATTTCAAAATGTCGAAAAGTGAAAGGAAAAAAATCTCTGAGAAGTTTCACGACTCTGATATTTTTCTGCCCGATCCACAGTTTAAGAAGGTAAAAATGACCGACTATATAGATTTTCTTCCTTTGCATCTTTCAAATATAGCTGAAAGGAGTTCGATGGAGTCAACTGACTAATGAAGCAACCCAAGTCCTAGATATTATAAAACTGACTGACAAAAGACATGAATTGGTGAAGAATTTATCTGGAGGAATGAAAAGAAAATTGAGTCTTGGAATTGCTATCGTTGGTGGATCAAAAGTATGTGCATTTTGTTCTTTTTATATTACACTAAAGACCTATTAATTGTTCCATCTTCTTTAAAATCATGCTATTTTATTATTTCTGTGTAGAGGGCGATTCAAAATTTAGCGTACAAACTGTTAGGGGAGACAGAGAAAGCACAAAAAAGCCCTAAGCGTACCACCCGGATGAGCTAGAGGTTACACAAAGATGTAGAAATGATAATCCATTAACAGGTGAAAATTCTTTATTTGTTGTCACTTTACACTTGGATAGTACGAACAAAGGAGTTGCTCTGCCCAGCCTTGCCATCCGGATAAATCTTAATGATCCGGCCGCCACGGTAAATAATTCGAGCACTATGGCCCCGGCATTATAGCCCACATTACGGGCAGCACATGAGACGACCCTTCAGACAGAGGTACGGCCCTTCATCGATAGGGGGTAACTCGATCCAAGACCATTGTTGTATCCCACTAGGAAGCGATTTTTTTTATCATTCACAGTTATGCACACTTTCCCTTTCCCACAAACACTTTCGAAAATACCCAGCATTCCGCGGATATTTGCAGCGGAAGATGTCCAAAGTTGGGACGAGGTCGTCATGTCTACAATCTCAACATTTGTAAATGCTGCATGTTTTCCGTAAGCATTCAGAACTTTAAATAATTAGCTTTGAAATCTAGCTACAGCCGAGGTGGAACAGCGATTCTCAGCTCACCCGGTTGGCATTTCCAGTCATTCTTACCGGTATAATTTGCATATTTTTGTGTGCGGGTTTCGAAACCTCTAATAATTGTTTGTTCGTTGTATTTTGAGTACCTCTGCATATGAATATTGAATAATTCAAGGAAAACTTGAAATATCTGTTATGTCTTACCCAAGAAGATTAAAATGTTCTGCAATTTTTTTTCTTTCATATACAGTAGAATAATACCATTCGCGCCATTCTTGTAACATAAAAGTATAGCAGAAATCCCATAGAAGTGTGTTAAATTAAAAACTTCAGTAGTTCCTTGATCATTTTTCCTGCCAATGGTTTATATGAATATAGCTCTCATTATTTGCGAATAATACTTACGTGATTCCTGGATTACATAGTCTAAAAAAATCGCAAGCGTTGATGACTGAAATGTAGACATTCCACCAGGAAATGTTGTAGGGCATTGGCAAACGGTATAGAAAGGGATGGGTTCACCTAACAATAAATGCTTTTTTGTGAATCCAATAAGCCTTATTCTTAATGGAGTCGGCAGTATCCAGTCTTCTGATGGGCAACTTAAGCCAACAGTCAGTAATAGATTTGATGAAAAGAAATTTTATTTTCAGCTTTGAGCCATTCAGAATGAACAATGATTTTTAAAAGCATATAAAAATCATTTAAGACATAGGAAACCTTAAATTATTAGCTGAAAATTTTGCAACATCGTAAGCTATTCGGCAACGAGCTGGTTGACAAGGCTGCAAAGTCTGCAGCTAATATTTCTAACTGGCAAGTCCCTTAAAGAGTTTCTTCAGATATTCAGAGATTTTAAACAGTTTTTTCCATGTTTTAAGATATTAAAACGTTCGGGAATAGTTATAAGTAAGTCATTTTCTTTCGAAGTCTTAGCAGAAATCAGTTCTTATTGGAATTTCGATTGAATAGTCTTTTAGAGATAGAAATCTTGAAAACATTTCTTCCTGTAAATTATTTAATTAAGGCATTAAAGGATGACGAAATGAATTTCTGTTCGAGCTGTTTAATTATATAATGTTCTTATTGTTGATGAAATTACCACCATTGATAGGTGTTGTTTTTGGATGAGCCAACTTCCGGCATGGATGTTGAGGCCAGGCGAGGTGTATGGGATGCCCTGCTTGAAATAAGACGAGAACGTACTGTAATTCTGACTACCCATTACATGGAAGAAGCAGATATTCTTGGAGATCGGATTGCCATCATGGCAGACGGAGAGATACAATGCTGTGGATCGCCTATGTTCCTCAAACAGAAATTTGGTATGCCACTTTAAATAACATAATATTTGTTTAATATTCAATGAATGGACACTATGTCAGTGGAAAATGCTTTCTGTAACATTGACTTAGTATTAATGAACAGACGGCGCATTTAAATAAACTCTACAATGAACTAGCCAGATAAACTCTACAATGAGTGCCTAGCCAGTGTAGGTTTGATAAAAGAGCACTGAAATTCGGCTAACTGAACAATTTTAAAGAGGAGTTTATGTACCTTTGCGAATCATGTGAAACTCGCCCTCTCGTATCACTAAAAAGACAGTTCTATAATCTTTCTGATACTACATAATCCGACATTTTTTCTACTTACAAGATTTCATTTGATCTTAAGAGACTAAAATTTTGACTGAAAGGTATGGATTATTTATTCATATTAATTGTACAGAAAATGCTCAATTAGGTCCTGGACAAATAGCTGTCGGGGGATTTAGATGACACGCCCACTCATTCGCTATGCGTGGCACATCCACTATATATATATATATATATATAATATGCATATTTCACAATTTTTATGATTAAATTTATATTTAATAAATAACAGTTTAATAATTATAATTAACTCACTGATAACTGTGATATCTATAATGTAAAACAGAAAATGCATGTGTCTGTGTGTGTGTCTGTTACAACAACTCCTCCTAAACGGTGAACGGTAGCGACATGAAATTTGCACATTACATTTTGGGGTACATTTCTAGGTCAACTGTGCTATTTTAAACTTTCAGAATTAATTGATTCTCCAAGTATTTAATTAAGTAGCTAAAATTAGCCGATGTTAAGCCTAATTCTTAGATGAATTTTGCCAATAACTTCTGAAATACTTATTGCACGACAGTTATTTTTACACCATCTTAAAGAACAGAAAATTATCTTTTTAATGATATTAATTCCATTGCGGTAAAGGTTTTCCTTTGATTGTTATTGACGTTTAAAAATATCTTTTGAACGAAATTTCTAACAATGCTTTTAATACATTAATAATTTATTATAGGAAAATACTGTTTTATTTGGACATTTAACTTCAAAGTCGACTTTTTATATACGGTTTCATGTTTGAGCATACATTGCTTTTACTATACGATTGCAGTAATTCAATGACGTTAGTTTTATTACTATGCGATGTTCCGCGTTTAATTTTAGGATCAAAGGAGATTTTTTTATTTCCTGTTGTCGTAGCACAGTGATTCAATGACGATAATGAATTATTCCCTAGCTGCTTTGCTTAATTTTCACAAATTTTTAAATCATCCTAATGAGTGTGTGTTAAGCCTTCAAGGTTTCTTAGTCCGGTTCCTGTCGTAGGAGGGAGGACAAAGGGCGTGGCTTTAAGCCTGAGTTTCGATATTGCGTGTTCTTTTAGAGTTGAAATAACCAGTCCTTTTTGAATTTTCCAATTATTTATTTGACGAATAAATAATTGGACGCGACACGCAGATATTTACGAACACGTATTTCACACAGCTGAACATTTAGAAAATTGTCTTTTAAATCGGCAGATTACCGATCCCATTCTTAGGACTTCATTCGTCCATTATTTTTACCAGACTGATTGAATTTCCCGTCGGATAGGGAAGGTGCATGCTAATAATTTCCCTTTTTAGGGATTACTGTGGCTCAAGTTCCCACATCCTCCCCCCCGATGAAGGAATTCATCACAACAATATTTCAATACATAAATTCAAAATAACAATATATATAAACTGAAATTCAATATATAAATCCAATAAAATTTACGTTAGGAATACAAAGAATTCTAAAGCATAATAAAATTCAAAACAATTAATTACTAAAGCTAGAAATTCCAACACAATAATAACAATTTACAATACTCAAATAAGTAACTTACTCATTTGACACAATTTCAAGATTATATAACAGTTGTATTGGACGTTTTATAATACCTGGGGATGTTTTTATTGTGGCAGATCTTACTTTAGAGCCACGTCCTTTGTGAACATCAATTACTTTTCCTAGCTTCCACAGTTGCCTTGGAACCTCCTTCTCACCTATTAAAACTATATCATTAACATTAAATTCAGTTTTTACATTTACATTTTTGTTCAAATTGGCACCTTTTAACTGAAGAAGATATTCCCTCTCCCACCTTTTCCAAAAATTATTTAGTATCCTTTTCCGATAAAGATATTTTTTGATTAATTCTTTTTTACCTTTAAATAATTCAACATTCCTCTTGCCTGATCAATTAGGTAAGGCAGTTAATCTTCTTCCAGTTAAAAAGTTAGCAGGAGTGAGAGGGAATGGTTCATTAGGTTCGTTATAAATATATGTTAATGGTCATGAAATGATTATAGCCTCAATTTCGGCCAAAATAGTTTGCAATTCCTCAAAGGAAACTAATGCCTTTACTAAACTTTTCCTCAATGCAATTTCTGTTATTTGAACCATTCGCTCCCAGTAACACCCCCCCCACACCTCACACACACACCACCACCACCACCACCATGCAGTACGTTCAACAATGTACTGCCATTTTATACCTTTTTTACCAAAATAATTTTGTACTTCTGGTTCACAAGTATTCATGTAGAGTCTTTTGAATGTCACTGCACTGTCCGAGTTCACTGCGTGACAAATTCCTCTTCTAGAAATAAACCTGCGGAAGGCTAATTAAAATATGTTCTGTGCTCAATCTGGACACCACTTCGAGATGAATCGCACGAGTGACTGCGCACGTAAATAAGGCTATGTACGCCTTGTCAGTATTCCTGATGTAGATGGGACCGGCAAAGTCAATTCCTACATTCTCAAACGGATATCTCGCTTGGATTCAATTTGCTGAAAATGGGGCCATTATCTGGTTGTGAGGGTTTCAGACACACCAGAATGATGCAGTCTCTGATGCTCTCTCATTGTCAGGAGTTGAGATAATCTGGATTTAGTGGGAAGAATCAGTGGGTGTTTTTCATAGAATTTAGAGTCCGATTTTTGTAATCGTCCGCCTAAGCACAATAGTTCATCTCCAGTCAACATAGGGTTTAGATTGAAGAGTTTGGAACTTCGAGTAACGGATTTATGCTGTTTTATATCTTCGTATTCTGTCTCAAATTCAGTTTGCTGGACACACCGAAACCAATATTTTTCTGCGTTGATTAGTTAATTTGCAATTAAGTTGCCTATGGCCTCTGTTAGGTCTGCAATTATTCGCGAATCTTAAAACGTACGAGGTTATCCTCATAACCTTATCTATGTCGCTATAATTATCAAGATTCAGTTAAGGCTGAAAAGGTTCAATGTTCGTTTGAAAAGTTACAACTACCTTTTCCTTTTACTCTTCAACACAATTTAACTCATTGTCAACTATATCACTTGATTCATTACACGGGACATTTTTTTGTAAAAGCCGTGGTGGGTCCTGAAAACCAAATTTCATCATTCATTAGAGCTTGAACACTTATTCCTCTAGTGAGTTTGTCTGCGGGATTGCCTTTTCCTGCGCAATGATGCCACCGATTTGGATTTGTCTTCTCATTAATTTCGGACACGCGATTTCGAACAAACTGCTTCCAATCATCGGCCTTCCCCTTGATACAGTGGATGCATATCTGGGAATCGCTCCAAAAGAATACGTTTTCTCTTTTCAGCAGGGGAAAGTGTCCTGTAGGTAATGTCCCATTCTCGCCGAAATAAAGGCGGATAATAATTCTAATCTGGGCAACGTGAGTTTCTTTAAAGGGATCAAACGGTATTTTGAAATTATAAAGTTTGTAACATATCTGTCTGTATATTTTATTCGGAAATTAGCAACAGATCCATAGAACTTGGAACTTGCGTCTGAAAATAAATAGAGCTCTATTGACTCCCAGTTAACCTCATTGAAATACAGCCTAGGAATTTCAGAATTTCTTAATACTTCTATTTCATTCAACCACTCTATAAAAATGTGGCTTTTATTTCACTGAGAGCACATTCATCCTATGGTATGCCCAACTCCCATATTGTTTATAGTAACAGTTTCACTCTCACGGTAAAAGGGTTCACTATGCCGATAGCATCAAAGAGCATACCATGGGTCGACAAAATAATTATTTTCGTGACTATAACAAGATTCCTGAGCTTCTCAAATTGTTTGATGTCGAATGTCAAGTTATAATTCATATTGTCCCAAATGATTCCCAGAATCTTTATTGGTACACTTAATTCATCCGTTGTTTCCCGGCAATCAACATTAGCACGTTTCCAAGCTTCATTTAGAATTGGAGAATTTGTAGGCCATCTTCGAAGATTCATACTAGCCTCACTAAGTATGTAAATCATGTCATTGCTTAATTGTATGGCTTCGGTAATATCGGAGGTGCCATTTATCAGGTCGTCGATGTAGAGTTCTTTTAGCATTTCACGGGCCTTTTTATATTCCTTTTCATATTTTTTTTAAATGCAGTCTTATGTGGTGGCAAGTAAGAATGGACTGCCTTTGACAGCAAACGTCAATCGCTTGTATGGCAAAGTTTCTATATTGTGAGTGCTGAGATCGAGGTTAGGACCCTCTTTCTTTATCCATAAGAATTTTAAAAATTGCCTATCTTCCTTTGCGATCCCTACTTCTAAGAAAGCGCGCTGAATATCTGCACAAAATGCAATTTTGTGTAATCTGAACCGTAATATGATTTTAAGCAAATCAGGATTTAAATTAGGTCCGCTCTCTGCGCGTTATCATTAAACAATTGTTTAATGATAACGCGCCCTTACCATTTGATCATCGAAGACTATTCTAACCTTTGTACCATCCTTTTTTTCTCATACTACGGCATGATGTGGAAGAAAATACCCTGTGTTTATATTTTGATCAAAATTCATTTTTTTAAGCGTTCCACAATACCATCCCTTAAGTGTTCCCTAATGATGTCATTGTACTTTAAAAATTCCTTGTTTTTCTCTAAAGTTTTATTTAAACTGAATAAACGACGTTTTGCTATTTCATAATTACTGTTTAATTCCGTACTATCCGCCTTCCATAGCAATAGAGTTTCATATCTTTTGTTCGTATACGTCGTATTTTATTCAAATGATTTTAAAATTTCTTTATCTGACATAGACACCTCTTTATCCGAATTTATCTCAGTTGTTTCTAATAACCACAAATCTTTTACCCTATCAAAGTCTAACTCTTCATTTTCTATCATTAAATGATTAGCAGATATATCGTTTCAATCAATTTCCTCCTCCTTTCCCTGCAATAAATATCCGAAAATACTATAAGCTACAATTAATCTTTTAAAGGGAGGGGAAAAACAATGTTTAAATTATCTCTCTCAAGAACGCCTCCTAAATGGTAAATAGTTTCGACCTGAAATTTGCACATGCCATTCTGGGGTCCGTTCCTAGATTAATTGTACTTTTTTCAAATTTCAAAAAAAAATTACTTTCGCCAGTAGCTTCAGAAAAATATATTCCGTAGATGATTTGCATATCATCTTAAAGAGGGTAAAATTATCTTTTTAATGATTCAATTTAAATGTCACGCGTTCTTTTCTTTAATTTAATAAACATTTCAAATTTATTCCATACACAATATGTAACAATGCTTTCTATTATTGTAATTCAAGCCAATTTATCGTTTTATCAAATCCTTCATTCCCGTATTTTTACCAATGTGAAAGTTATTATAAAAAATATTGTTTTCTTTGAATATTAACAGAAAGCAGAATTTTTATTTTCGCTTTTATTTCTTAGAATACACATCTTTCAATATGATTGCACTACATTCCAATGATGTTAATTATTCTCTTTCCCCGATGTTTCATTTAATTTTACAAATTTTTAAATAATCATAATAAGTGTGTAAAATCCTTCAAGATTGCTGAGTCCGCTTCCTACCGGAGGGAGAGGACCTAAGGAGAAAAAGAAAGAACACTATCCGGTCACTGACACAAACACTAAAGAGAAGAGAATTGTAGTCCGGATAATGGCGATAAAATCCAAGATATGAAAAAGCTTATGTTGTCGCCTCAGCAGTAATGGGGAAAGGAAAATGGCGTACGAAGGACTACTAGAATCTTGCCAGATGGTTCAAGCCAAGGAGAGAAAAAGAAGAGCACTGCTGGTAGAGAGGGCCATAGAGCACCGTTGTGGATTAATGAAAATCAGCAAAAGACGCTTCTGCGAAAAACTCATTTATTAAGTTAAAATTTTCGAGTTTATAAGAAAATATTTATATTATTTCCTTGTCTTTTCTGAACAATTTAAAACAATCCGCGTTAAAAAATTCCCATAATTATGAAAGTTATGGAGGAAAATGTATCGGTTGTTCCAAGTAAACATTGAAAATGGGCGTATCTTTCAAGCGCAGTATCTCAGAATGTGCTTTTTTAATATTGTGCGCATAATACCTCAAGAACTATAGAATATTTTTACATAAAATTTTAACAGAATATGTATTGTGCTATGTTCTACAAATTGAACCACAATTACTGCACATATTTTCTCGAAAAACTTTTTGGACGGGTTACAAAAGCTGCAATTTAAACTATTTTTAACATTTTATTTTAAATTGGTATATAAAATAAAAATTGAAACTAAATGTTAATAAATTGTGGTTCAGTTTCTCAAACAGACTGTTTGGATGACTTAGATACCCAAAATATTGTGTTTAGACCAATATTTTATCAGTAATCATGCGCGAAAGGTGACTCTCTCATTTTTTCTCCAAAAATTATACCCATATTTATTATCCTCTCAAGTAACTACATACCGATATAAAGGTTTGAAAATGTGTGTACTATAAGAGAAAGAACATACATTTTACAAGAAAAAAAATGAGCTTGTGAATTGCATTGTTTCAGAGATATAATGTATCAAATTTGACAGTTGTCGCACCGGTTTTTCGATGTTTAAGAGTGGTGTGTCATCTTAAAAATATTTTTATCCCGAGCAACACCGGTATATCAGATAGTTAATAAATAAATTACATAATGAGAATAATATGTGCATGTAATATTTATATTGATTATACGATTATAACTACCTTTCGGTATTTAATCATAATATCTTCATATAATGAAGATGGCGGCAGCCCTTCAAAAAAATTCGATTTGAACTGCAAATTCAGTATATTGGGGTTATCTGTGTTTTACAAATATTTGATTAGCCAATTTTGGAGACATTTGGAAATTGATAATTATAGCAGCAAATTAATTATTATATATTTAAACGATTACTAAATTAAAATAATTATATTATTAAAAATTACAGAATTTCTTTTAAGCGAGGTTAGTAGATTTTATATATTTATGGACGCGTCAACAAAAATGGATATGCTAATTAAGCGTCGCGGACCCTGTTCAATTATTTGATGAGAAGCGTGGACTGGGTTAAAAAATGACATTGATGGTACAAAATCTATCATTCAATACTATAGATCCAAGTTAACGTTCTTAAAATCCAGTAACTGTAGGAAAATTTTGGAGATTAAAATGATGTCATCTGCTTAAGATAGTGTAGAAAAAGAGAAATTTGTCTCTAGTTCTATAAATTACCATCACACCAATCCTTCAGAATGATAGGAAATGAATTCGAAATTCACTTGAATCTCATCTAACCAGAGTATTTAGAGGAATGCAGACAATATATATTCTAATGCTCAGGTATCCATTTCCAATTAAGGTATGTAACTAGTCATGAGTTGGTTGGAATTAAAGTGTATGTGAGTTGTATTAAGAGTATTAAGTTGACGTCTGAATGTTTATAACCACAAAGGAATTACCCTCGCCCAGCCGTAGAATCCGGGGTGAACTGCATGACCCAGCTTCTGCGAATAGCAAATATCTCCCGTATCTAAACAACAGAAATTCCGCAGGTTCTAGTGATCAATGATTCGCTTGTAGTGATCGGGTTAGATGGTTGGACGGGAAATCCTTTCCCGAAAAGTATTATGAGACCTGAATCAACGTTGATACAAATTTATAGATAGCTGAAAAAAACTACAGAAGAAACGATATGTCAAGTATGGATGAATTCAGTGGCGAATCTAGGATTAGGGTCGGGGACTGAGGGCATAAAAATTTTGTATCGTCGTGGCGAATGCCAAACCTCAAGGCTAAAGTAAACCAAAACTGTTTAACTTTATAGACTTTACTCACCTGACAATAAGAATCATAAAGAACAATACAATACTTTCGATACTTTAATAAAAATTACAATGAAATAACTAGCCAAAAAATGTCTTCGACGCGTCAAAACTACAAATACAAGGGAATGACTATAAAAGTAGGAAAATTTTCGAGCCTGTATAGCCAGAAAGCAATGTTGAAACGTTTTTATTTTTTTAAAAGAGCGAAATTAAGAAAAAACAGTTGTAATTATTTAAAATAAAATCAAGAATTCTGGGTTGGGTCTGGTGGGGCTGTCGCCCGTTTGCCCCCCCCCCCCCGGATTCGCCACCGGCTGAATTGATGACGCCTTAGAATATTAGGGTAATCATGATGAAGAGGGATCAAAAGAGAAACCGCCATCAGCCCAAGAAACTCTGCAAGTCCTTCGTACTTTAAGAAGATGAGTCCAACACCGGGCTGAATCCTATTATTTATATAAATGGTTTATCCATTTATCCAACGAATACTTGAAAAATAAAAAAGCTTACTCTCGATAGCGGTCTTAAGCTAGTTTTAAAAAATTGAAAGTGTTTAATATTTTTCAGTTCTGAACATTGAATAGATTCTCTTTTTCTGATTAAAACGAATGAGTACGTACCAACAGTGGTCTGTTTTTCCTGCTATCAATGTTTACCTATAGATTTGTATTATTTTTAAGGCACTTTGGATGTACTGATCATTCGGATGCAACGGTCACCTTGGTTTTGACCCAAAGTGGCAAATACGAACGGTGTCCGCTTTAGTATAATCAACAGCCTTGAAAATGTTTCTAAAAAAATTGTTAATTTCTAGGAACTGGATACCATCTTCATGTAGTTAAAGATCAAAACTTTAATATGCAAGGCTTGACTTCACTTTTGAAAAAGTACGTTCCCGAAGTTACTGTTGAGAATGAGCTCGAGAAGGATATCTCCTTCAGAATGTCCTCAACCACTGGGAATGAGTTCGGAGATATGTTCGAGGAACTGGAACGTCACAAGAACAAACTTGGGGTTATTTCTTTCGGAATAACCATAACAACAATGGAGGACGTTTTCTTAAAGTAAGTGCAGAATATTTTTGTAAGTATTCTAAACGTTGAATTCAACTGTACATCCTAACTGTTTAATTTTTATAGGTGTTTAGGTTATTCAAGAAAAACAAAAACTAACTGTTTATTGGAAACAAATAACAGTTTTTTAAAAAAACCGTTATGAATAAGAAATTGAATCTAGTGGTTGAAGGTTCCGTTACTTTTGAAAAATGCAAACAAACTGTTGACTGAAAATCAGTTTAAAACATCATCTGAAATTTTCCAGTTCTTATATGACAGGCAGACTGACAGAAAGACATAATAGAAACGTATTGGCAATGTTTTTCGTTTCCACGATGATTCGTTTTATTATTTTATTTTTTTATAAGTTTTTACTTTTATCTCAGACTAATATGAATATAGATGTCGGTCTGTTCGTCCATGAACACGATAGTTCGAAGATGCAATAACGTAGATGGATAAAATTTGGTATGCGGTCTTTCCACTAACAATGTAAAGGATGTCTTTCAAATTTTGGACGAAATCCAACCATAGAAATTCTGTCTGTCTCTGTGAATGTGAAGATGATAACGCAAAAATTCAAATAGCTATAAAGATAAAATTCGGTACACAGTTTTATCATTAGAACTGTAGATCTTTACCAAATTTTGGACCAAATCCATCAAAGGGTTAAACGTCTGTCGGTCCGTACATCCATGTGCACGTGAAGACGATAACTCAAAAACGCTCTCTTTCACCAATACGTTTACGGTCTTAAAATCAACAGTGTGAATTTCTTTCAAATTTTGGACGAAAATCTTAATATAAATAAAAGTCATTGTGGGTATGTATGTTTGTATGTACCTATGTTCCACATCTCCTCCTAAACCACGGCACTGATTTCAACCAAACTTTGCACACTTATTAATTAAGACAAGAAGAAGATTACTGTCAACTTTTCAAAGTCCAAAAGTTAATTAAACTGTCAGTTAATTAGAAATTAACCGAAACCGTCTTTCCACCGTAACTTCGGAGCACATTGTCCGACAAAAATTTTTTTTTACAATCTTAAAGTTCAAAATTTTACCTTTTCAATGATACTAATTTTATTTTTCTAACTTTTTCCCTTCGATTGTTATTAATTTTTTAACGCTCAATAATTTTTAAATCGCGCAGACGATTGTGAAATAACGAAGATTTATAGCTATTCCGTTGCTAGGCAAAGGTTAGACTTTGAACTCATTTACGTTTATTTCTGAAAATTTTGCTTATTTTTATAAATATCTATAATATAAAGCAGAAAATACATGTATCCGTCCGTCTGTCGGTCACAAGAACTCCTCCTAAACGGTGGGACGTAGCGACATGAAATTTGCACACGACATTCTAGAGAACATTTCTAGGTCAACGGTGTTATTTTCAACTTTCAGAGTTAATTAGTTCTTAAGATATTTAATTAACTAACGAAAATTAGCCGCTGTTAAGAATAATGCTCAGACGTGTTTTGCCAATAACTTCTGAAATATTTATTACATAACAATTATTTTTGTGCCATTGTAAAGAGCAGAAAATTATCTTTTTAATGATATTAATTCCATTGCGATGAAGTGTTTTCTCTGATTTTTATTGAGGTTTAAAAATATATTTTTAACGCAATTTCTAACAATTCTTTTTATTCTTATAGAAATAAATTCAAGCCAAATTACTGTTTCGCGCGCGGGCTTTTGCCAGTGTTAAACTTAATATAAGAAAATTGTTTTCTGTGAGCATAAACAACAAAGTAGACTTTTAACTTCCGGTTTCCGGTAGTCGTATCATTGACAGCTTTTAATACGGTTGCACAGTGATCCAATGACGTTAGTGAATTGTTCTCTCGATGTTTTGTTTAATTTTCACAAATTTTTAACTGATTCTAATGAGTGTGTCTGTTAGTCCGGTTCCTACCGTAGGAAGACGAAAAAGGAATGGGGGAAAAAAAGATGTTCTAACGGTCTATCTGTCACAAGAACTCCTCCTATATGGAGAATAGTCTTGACATGAAATTTCCACGTGCCATTCTGGAGTCCGTTCTTAGATTAATTCTAATTTTTCGAACTTTAAAAAATTACTTCCTAAGATATTAAATTAAATAACGAAAACTAAGCCAAGTTTCGGCGTTTTATCTCAGTGTTTCGTCAATAATTTCAGAAAAAATATATTGCATGTAGATTATTTACATACCATCTTAAAGAGCAGAAACTTATCTTTTTAATGATTTCAATTTAAATTTTATTCGTTCTTTTTCTTAATTTAATAAACATTTCAAATTTATTTCATACACAATTTGTAACAATGCTTTCTGTTATTGTAATAAAATTCAAACCATTGATCGTTTTTTCAAATCCTTTATTCCGGTATTTTTACCATTGTGAAAGTTATGATAAAAATATTGTTTTCTTTGAATATGAACAGAAAGGCAGAAATTTTATTTAGCTTTTATTTCGTAGCATATACCTGTTTCAGTATGTTTGCACCACAACACAATGATTTTAATTACTCTCTTTCCGCGGTGCTTCATTGAATTTTACAAATTTTATAATGATCATAATGATTGTGTAAAATCCTTCAAGATTGTTGATCCCACTTCCTACCGGAGGGAGAGGGCCTAAGGTGAAAAAGATAGAACAATATGAGGGGTTTTTTCCGATCAGTGACAAAAACACTAAAGATAAGAGAATTGTTGTGCGGATAATGGCAAAAAAAAATCGACGGGAGGCTGTCTCTGCGAAACGGCCGCTGGGTTTGAAGGGCATAGACTTACTTACCTTACTCAACTGTGACTTTCTGTGTCTAAAGTTGTCCTATGTGACTAAAGTAGCTCTATGTGACTTTGACCTATGACCTTCCTCAGTTAAATGAAACTAAATCCAACTCAACTCAATTAAATCGTTGGAAAGGACGGCTCAATTAAATCAACAATTGTTAATAATAATTAAGGAGAGTTAATTAATCGATTACTCAACTATGACTAAAGTAGCTCTATGTGACTTTGACCTATGCTCTACGACCTTCCTCTGTTAAATGAGTTAATCTGAATGAATTAATTAATCTGAAATGAATTAATTAATCTGAAATGAATTAATTATTGATCTGTGAAAATCCAGTTAATATACCGCTCACAACCGATGCGTTCGCGCGCGTCGGTCGCTGTGACGTCATCAAAATTCTTCGTGATTTTCACCAATTTTGCAAATCGACTGTGACTAAACCATAATCACAAATTCTAAAATTCTTTTTGCACTCTTCAATGTCTACCTTTCTCTGTTACATGAATCTAAAATCAACTCTCTATGTTATTTGGTTGAGGAGCTATAAGCGTTTAACTTTACCACGAAATTTCGACGTAATTCAACAATTTTGAGTAATATTTCGCTTGAACTTAAGATCGATGAATAATTTGCCAAATGTAATTGGATAGTCTGCATGCGCGCTCGTCGGTCGCTGTGACGTCATTAAATTTTCAGTGATTTTCACCAACTTTGAAGCTCGACTGTGACTACACCGTAATTCCAAATTCTAAAATTATTTTTGCAATCTTCAATGTCAACCTTTCTCTGTTAAATGAAACTAAAACTCTCTATGTTATTTGGTTACGGAACTATAAGCTTTTAAAAATATCACGAAAAGCGTCATAATTTTTTCCTTTCCCGCACCAAATTTTACACCATTAGACCACTATGAAGAGACGTAAGTCTACGTCAAAATACAAGATATGAAAGAGTTTCTGCTGTTGCCGTAGCAATGGTGGGGAGGGATAAATGGAATACGAAGGACTACGAGATTCTTGCCAGGTGGTTCAAACTAAGGAGAGAAAAAGAAGGGTGTTTCGCTGATGGTTCAAAGGGTCAGTTCCTTAACGAAAATTAACGACAGACGCTCCCGCGGAAAGTGTTATAAGTACTTGAACCTGGAAAATATTTTTTATCCCGAGCTACGCCGGGTATATCAGCTAGTCATTAATAAAAAGCAAATCTGTTCTGGTACTTGTGGGCATGCTAACTCAACCAGCGGGAGTGGTATCCCCTAAACTTTCTCGTATACTTCCCAAGAAGGTGTCATTTTCCCTCTCTCTAGGGTTGCCATAAGTCCCGCATATACGGGACTGTCACCGTATTTCACTACTCAGTCCCGTATTACTATTAGTCCCGTTTTCTTCCTAAACTCTGCATCATTATAATTTTAAAGTGACTTGCGCCCAATTTTATAATTATGTGAAAGAAGAAAATGATATAATTAAAAAAGTAAAATCAGCTTTAAGGTATGACTGGGTTAAAGGAATAGCCTCGCATCTTTTTACTTTCTCGTATACGAAGTATACAAAGAGAAAGTATTGTAATCGTCAAAAAATTCGAACTCGAAATTTTGACGAATCTCCGCGTTTTAGACCTCCCCGAGTCCGAAAAACACAATTTTGGAATTATGTTTGTCTGTCTCTGAACACGATAACTCGAAAACTATTAGAGCTATAGGGATGAAATTTGGTATGTGGTTTTTAAACATAATTTGTAGGTTTCTATCAAATTTTGGACAAAATCTGTCTACGGGAAATCTGACTATCTGTCTGTCCGCGGTCATGCGAACACTATAACTCAAAAACTTGAATAGCTAGATGAATAAAATTTGGTACACAGTTTTATCGTCATGAATGTAGGTACGTATAAAATTTTGGGCCCAATCCGTCACCGGTCTGACTGTCTGTCGGTCTGTATAATCGCATACTTGTTCACTTTTGAAACGAACTCCATGCGCAAGCGTACTGGTAGCAATCTCTGGTAGAAATGCCTGTGCACGCGGAAGAATTACGCCACTTTGTCCTTGAGACGGTAAGAGTGGAAAATTGATTCGCATTTAATCGCTACGCATCTCTTTGAATTTGATTCTTTACTTAAATATTTTGCAATCACTATAATCTACAATGAGAAACCTTCTGATAGTCATTGGATTCTAGGTTACAGTAGGTTCGAATTTTTTTATCCACGCGGGGGGGAAGGGAAACAGCACCTTTTTGGGAAGAATACGAGAAAGTTTAGGGGAGACCACTCCCGCTGGTTTTTATTATTTTACGTGATCATTTTATGAGATTGATAGAAACTTTATTGATTTTTTATCAGAGTAAAATAAGCTATTACGTACCCACTTTTTCATGTTTTATTTAGCACCTAAACGTGCCGTTTCAATGCTTGGAAATTATGGCAACACTTTCTCTCCCGCATGGATAAAAAAATTGGAACTTACTCTAACCCAGAATGACACGACTATCCATGAGTTTCTCTTGGCACGCGCCTAATAGTCCATTGCAATTAGACCGAAAAATGGCAAATAGGTGAAAAATTTATGAAGTTTTGAAACTTTGGTCAAATATTTCTTTAACCTCAAGGATATGAGAACCGAAAAGTTTCCATCCCCCGTTATGGGGGAAAAACTGAAGTGAAGTGGGGTGTTTGGTCAGTTTTTCCTAGATTTCTTCATCCCTACACATTCAATGTTAAAAATGGTATAGTTGGATGTTGTAGAGCATAAAATTCTGCGTCGCATGAGTACCAACACTATATATATTGTTGCTTTGTAAATATAATTACAAACTCTTATCAAAGTTACAATAATTTTTCAATTTTCAAAAAAATTCATTATTCTTACAGAAGACGACGCATATATTCAAAGATTCTGCCTAAATAAAGTTTGTATATGTATAAGTATTCACTTTTGTAAGCAAATACATATGTTGGTGCAACAATACCAGAGCGCTAGTGTGGTGTGGAAGTAAGGAGACAGCGTACATGTAGTCCATTGCAATTAGACCAAAAAACGACAAATAGGAGAAAAATTTATAAAGTTTTCAAATTTTGGCCCAATTGTATTCTGACATCAAGGAAACGGGAGCCGTAAAGATTCCGCTTTTTTAAAGTTTATTTATTTTGCGGGGGGGGGCTCCCCCCCCCCCCCCCGAAACTTCGAAGAAGAGACACCGTGAAAAGGCGGAATACAGAAAATAATTATTATTCTTTGTAAATATAAGTAATTAAGTTCTCTATAAATTATGGCGATAGATTTAAGCTTGTATCTGGCATAATTTTTCTGTAAAAAACAATATCAAAAATATTTCATTTTTACCTATAATTAATTTTAAATTGCCAATTAAATGTTTTAATAAACTATCAAAATCACGGATGTTCTTAAAAGTCTATGTGGGCAAGTCAGTGTCTTTTTTTATTTATTTGCATTTCATTTTAAAAGCGAAAACCTGTAACACCGATTAAAACCCGGGCTTTTCTAACATCAAATAACACATAACTTTCTTTAAACTGAAAATTTGAAAAATAGTCATAAATCAAGAATTATAAAGAGTGTCGAAAGTGGGAAAAATATTTACTACAACATTTCAATACAAATTATTTCATTTAGCAATACAATTGTGATTAAAATTATTCCTGCATAGATAATGTATAATAATGTAATCGCTCCTGCTTACTTACATGATATCGTTATCTTCTTCGTCTTCTTCGACGATGTTTGTTGCTTCGGTATTAATGCTGCTTTTGCCTCGGCAGTACTTGCACTACGTATTGCAACGCAGGTTAGCTCTGACACTTTTACATTTTTTTCCACAGCCTTTATTACATCCTTAAGTAATTAGACACTATTTTAGGTGGCTTCGGTCCTTTGATAGTATGTATGAGGGTCAGCGTCTTATTCAATAACTTCCATCCCCAGTTTGATGGGTTCAAACACTCTCCTTGCCATGTTTGCACTTGGTGGAATGTGCGACGGCATTATTGATATGCAGCTTCTGTGGTTGGAGGCAACTTGGAGAGAAGAATAGCAGAACTCGCTTGACTTACAAATTGATTGAAACAGTCATACCTCATCTTATTCAAGCTACTTTCCTCTTTCTTCGTGTTGCTGTACAATATGATGATGAACTCCTGCTCTTTCGATGTCAGTATAAGTAGATTTAGGGTTATTAAAGATCTCAGGGATATCTTGCAGGTATTTACTGCGGTTGAACAATTGCACTGCTTGTAGTTTTCCCTTTCCATAGAACCCTGAAGTTGTGTCATGATACATAACACGTGGCTGACGTTTGTTATGTCTGTTAGGCGGCCAGACGCTGTGCATGCGGGCTATTATTCAAGGTCAATGACATGAATAATATCGCAGATATAATAAATAACTTAATAAATAAACTTTTGTTAATTTACTACTTTAACAAATGAAAAATTATTGAGAAACAACTATAATTCTGTGATTTACTTTCAATTTTTGTTCATTTTTTTATTCATAGAAATAAATTTCAGTAAGAAAAGCATGGCCAGCACGAGGCTGCATATAATTAGAATATTTATAAAAATTTATTCCATTTAAAAAGATAAACAATGCTGATAATTGTTCTTATAAGCTGGGTACTATCATTTTGTGCTTTGACGGTTTTTGCAAATTCGACGGGGGTTAGAGGGAAGATCCCCCCTCAGGGATGGAAACTTTACGGTTCCCGTTTCCTTAATGTCAGTAGAGTATCTGACCAAAGTTTTAAAACTTTATAAATTTTTCTCCTATTTTCCGTTTTTTAGTCTAATTGCAATGAACCACTTGCACGCTGTCTCCTAACTTCCACACCACACTAGCGCTCTGGTATTGTTGCACCGACATATGTATTTGCTTACAAAAGTGAATACTTAAACATACAAACTTTATTTAGACAGCATCTTTGATTGTATCCGTCGTCTTTTGTAAGAATAATGGTTTTTTTTTGAAAATTGAAAAATCATTGCAACTTTGATAAGAGTTTGTAATCGTACTACTGCAACAAAATGTATAGTGTTGGTACTCATTCGATGCAGAATTTTATTCTCTATGACTTTCATTTGCATCATTTTTAACACTGAATGTGTAGGGTTGAAGAAATCTAGGAAAAACTGACCAAACACCCCACTTCACTTCAGTTTTTTTCTCCATAGGAGGGGAAGCTCCCCCCTGACGGGTGGAAACTTTTCGCTTCTCATATCCTTGAGGTCCAAGGAGTGTTTGATCAAAATTTAAAAACTTTATAAATTTCCCTCTTTTTTACCTTATTGCAATGGGCTATAAGTCGAAAGGACGATATTAGTAGTTAGCGCGTGTTTCGAAGGTCACAAGTAGCACCAATTCGCAATTTGGCCTTGTTAGATAAAGAAAATCTAATATGTAATTTGAACGCCTTGTTTTAAACGATTGAAATGAAAAGTGGACACAGATATACCATTGTGGTTAGAAGATCGCATACCAAATTTCATTTAGCTAAGTAGTTAAATTTAAGAATTATCGTGTTCAGATGCATGCGGCTATACAGACAGTCAACGCGTTGACGAGTTTGGTCCAAAATTTGATACCTACCTACATTCCTGATGATAAAACTGTGTACCAAATTTTATCCATCTAGCTATTCAAGTTTTTTAGTTATAGTGTTCACATGAACACGGACAGATAGACTTCCCGTAGACGGATTTTGTCCAAAATTTGATAGAAACCTACAAATTATGTCTAAAGATCGCATACCAAATTTCGTCCCTGTAGCTCTTACAGCTTTCGAGTATCGTGTTCACAGACAGACATAATTCTATAATTGTGTTTTTCGGACTCGGGGAGGTCTAAAACGTGGAGATTCGTCAAAATCTCGAGTTCGAATTTTTTGACAATTAGAATACTTTTTCTTTGTATAATTCGTATATGAGAAAGTAAAAACACAGTGATAAAGATATATGAAATTGGTATATGGCTTATCACCAAAATTTTACATATGTACCAAATTTTTGATCTCATCCTTCGTGTGTACGTGAACGGTATGACTCAGAAACGCAGCCAACTGGAATTATCAACTTTAGTATATGATCTTTAAACTAAAATTGTAGAACTTTCCCAAATTTGGTCCAAATAGGTCAAAGGAGAGAGGTACTATTCCAAAATGCACACACGACTGTCTTCACTATGGAGCAGTTTTCTGTTTTGTTTATTTGGGGTAATGTAAAACTTCCGTTATACCAACCGACTTCCTGTGTAATGATTCGTCAATGGAAATCTGCAAATTTTCAACAATATGTTTGAAGATGTTAATTAGTTATCACTTAAATATACTTTGAAAATATTAAATTTGATGTTCCTGTTATTGTAACTCTGAATGTTTACCTAAAATAAGAGCCTCATTTTGTGGAAAGTGCCGTAATTTTTCGTTATCGCTCTTTTTGGCGATTTATAAGGCTTATTTGGCGATTAAATTAACCAAACGATTTAAATATTCAGTGGCAATTACATTTTGATACAGAATCCAAATAGATTTGGTAGATTTGGCGATTACTTAAATCGGGAGTTTACTGGAAAAAGGAAGGGGAGCCTGGGTACCGAAGTTTTGTGAACCCAAAATAAACGAAACAGAAAACTCGTCGGTACGAAGAACCTAAGCACAAAGCGCGCCATATTGTCGAAGTATAAAAGAAAGTTGGGGGGGGAGGCACTTCCGCTTTTTTTGCAGAAAGAAATTGTCTTTTCATTTTTTCCAGCAGACGGTAATTTCTAGTACATTAGATATTTTTTATATACTATTTATAATGCACATGAAAATTTTCCCTAAGTTTTTCAAAATATATGGATTCACTTGTACACTTCGACTGAAATTGAATTATTGATTATTAATGAAAATTTTAGTTTCTTTTTATACATTTTTTTAAAATTTGACTTGCTTTAAAAAAGATGGTAAGTAAGATGGTAGTAAAGAGTGCAGTTGGAAATCGAAATTTTTTACACTTGTATTCTAGATGACAATACACTATTTTAATATTTTCATAATTTGAACAACAGTTATTTGATTAATTTTATTTAATTTCGATTCCATGTGAGTAGTGAATATGTGAAGAAATTCAGTACAAGATTTCATACTACTTATAATAATGAAACAGACTAAAAGGTAGAACGTAATTAAAATAAAAAATATTTACTTTTATTACACTAACACAAGTGTTTTTTAATTTTTTTTTATTAAGTTTATTTCACCATTCATCATTTGATCAAGCTTTATCTGAAATATGTGTTATTTTAATAGCGTATCAAATATTTCTGATGTGAAGTCTAAACTTCAATCCGGTATGCCAAACCAGAATATGAACGAGCAATTAGTAGGTAAGAAAAGATTTGATATCATCAAATCAAAATTTGCTTTATATTCTCTAAATTGTTAAATGAAGCATTTATGAACTTGATACACATTTATAAATTTGTTATATTTTCCATCTGTACACAACATCATACAAAAGTTCTGAAAAAATATTATCAGTCTATATGCCGTTAACCATTTGTATGGCGCAGTATAACCAAATATGGCTTTTGTCCTATTAAATTTCACATTCAATCCGCTTATAGTAGTTTTTCATAGAATCACAATGGAAAGTGTTTCCATGGTTTCACAATGGAGAGTGTTTCCATGGTTTCACAA